>KN824922.1:0-51744 GCA_000827395.1 Paxillus rubicundulus Ve08.2h10 | reverse complement strand
TTCTGTTCCTGTTCCTGTCCCCTTTATTATCATTAGCGAGCGCTTCTCCGCCCACTCCGCTACATATATATACCTAGTTTTCACTTCGGATTCCTCAGTCGTTCTTTGCCCCTCTCTGGCAGCGGCTGAGGTGAGTTTACCTTATACCTATTTACTACTCCTAGCTAATCCCTAGTAGTCTGGGCAATCACTGCCCTATTATAGGTGAATATAGTCGTTCTTTTCCCCTCTCTGGCAGCGGCTGAGTCTGGGCAATCACTGCCCTATTATAGTTTTTGTCACAATGGTGTATGGGTCACACATCCAGTGTGGGAGTGTCATCAGTGGATACACCAGCATTTTGATAAGATCTGGAAGGGTTTGTGTGCCTTCAGATATTTGATGTTCTCCTCGTATTCTTTTATAGCCAAGGTTAGCTTTGGTGATGAGGTTGATGTCCTCATTGATTTGGTCATATGACTGCTTTTGGAGGTATGGCAGTAAGGCGTTCTCTCTGAGTTGAGTGGCCAACATCTCTGATCTCCTGGCCAGTGCTCTATGATAGGCAGGTGATCTGCTTGGGTCAGACCAATATCTTCTGCGAGCAATTCCATCCACAACTTCATTCCACTTTTGGATTGTGGGAATGTCCCAGACATGTGAAAGATTATCTACATGATGAAGATCATTTGGATCTAAAGTGTCAATAGTGAATTGGAATGGGTGAATGTTGCTATTGTTCTCTATGCAGTTGATCTGTAAGAACTGATGAATGTTGTATTCTGAGCTGATTGAACTTTTTTTCATATCCTTGATGATGAGTAAGGCAGCAGGAAAGATGGTAATTGTCATAAGAGTCAGTGACTATAGGGATGGATGTTAAGCCCTTCAACAATTGAAACAAGTGCTTCATCAATGAAGACGCTCATCTTCCTGACTGATCCCTCAAGAGTCTCTATTATGTTCTGGGGGTGTGCTGGGTGGTCTAGCCACATTCCCTCCAGAAGGGGAAAGCTCTCTGGCACGTGCCACGTTTCGTCCTCATGAGGTTGAATGATGAGTGCTTGGGATATGTTCTTCGACAGGTATACTTGTGTCAAGTCTTCCACTGTTTTTTCCTTGTGGTTGGAAAGGGAGTTCAGTAAAGGCGACAACATTGTTGAGTTGGTTGAAGAAGTTGTTGATAACAGCAGAAATTAAATCAGACATTTGGAGAAGAGAAAATTCCAGGTCTGTGTAGTCAGGTGGAGGAACAGTGATTGAGCCTATATAGTCAGGTGGAGGTCAGTCAGGAATGTCCATGTCCTATGTTCTTTCTCCATAAGGTGGAGCTGCGGATCAAGATCTGCTTCGAGCAGATTGATGACCAAAGTGGTTGTTATCGAATCTTGTACACCTAGTATGTCTTTCAACAATTGGATTCCAGATAATTGGTCTGGTCTGATTTTGTATGTAATCAAAATTATTTGAAGAAGAAGAAAGAATGGTAGATGCAGGAATGGAAGGTCAAACAGAATATGTGAAATTGGTACTGTGGAAGTGTCCATTAGCATGACCATGGATTTCAATTGTCTCAGTCGAAACTGAATTTGTGAAACAGCGTATTGACAGGACAAATGTGGCAGTGCCCCATATGGCCAGCATGCCAGAGCCTGCTGGGTGACCCTGAAGAATTAATGCAGCAACGAGAAGTGTTGCAATGCACCATAGTTGCCTGATAGTCCAGTACAGGAGGTTGAAGCTGGGAAAAGGCAGAGACATCATGAATGATGATAAATGCACAGTCCACCGGGGCTTATAACCTATAGGGAATATCCCTATACAGCATGGCAGTTGATGAGAGAGCCTCACCTTACTAGTCTCTGTAAAGGACTGAGAAGGGTTTTTTGAGGTGAAGGAGTTCTTGATAAGAATAGAGGATTAAAGTCCTATATTGAGAACAGCTAGTGTCTGTTCAGAACAACTTGTGGTACTAGGCATAAGGCCCTACTATTTATATGTAAGTGGGTTGTGCACAGACCATGTAATATATGAGTTTAGTCCAGTAAACTGTAGTGATACATAACCATATAATGTATGTATGGAATCTCATGGAATACTGTAGAATGTCCATGAGTAAGCTATGAGTAATCTCAATAGCATATACGTGTCACATGTTAATGGGTATTGGTAATCAGTATAACCATACTGACATGTGATTATCTCAATAAGCCTAGAGTTATATAGCCTCATCAGTGAACTGCCTTTCTTGTGTCAGAGGATCATTCAAGCATCTTTATGATGAAGATCTGATAATACCATATAATTATTTATCCTTCCACATCATATTTGATGTGTGTTTGTAAGATTCATCTGGTTATACCATCACTCCACTGTTCCCCTGATGCATAACCAGCACAAAGGCCTTGTTTTGCTTCTTGCGCTCACAGGATCACTCCAAAACAGAATGGCCATATTTGATAGTCAAAAGTCCACAACTACACTTTCAGTTGATCCAAACATGTAGTAAACAGTAGCTAACAAGAAGCATGGTTACTGTCCACATTTTTGACCCATTTACCCATATGTTCTGGACTTGGAGAGAGACTCTCAGTGGCTTGCTTGATACAGTCTGCCAGCTATGATCAAAGTGCACAACTTACTAAAAAGGGTGCCAAAAAGGCAGTTGACAGTTAATGAGTCTAACCCTGCAAAACAGGATATAGAAACAAGTTGTAGACCACTACAATGACATCATAAAATTCACTGCACCATGTTTGTATGCATTCAGCTTGTGCAACTCTTCTTGGCAGCTTGTTTAGTCACAAAGAGCATTGATAAAATTCAATGCCTGAGATCTAGAATTGGGGATTGACACCTGATGGCATCACTACAATACTTAGTATCTAATGTAGTCCAATAGTCCAATGATCAACGAGTGGCATGCATGTGAATACATCAACAAGATAAATAAATGAAGGAATTTCAAGACTTGTCTACCAGCTCACTTAAAAATGCAAGCCACCTTTTTTTGTCAATAACACCCTCATCTATGATCACAGTCCTCATCAAATCACAAAGCACATGGCACATGGAATATGTCTGCACTTACATTCCCCATCAGTGTCAGTGATGACCACATATTGAGCCCCCAAGTTGACAAAGAACTGATGGAGAAGCTCTAGTGGCAAATTTGATTGAATAATGAGTGGAGCCTAAAATACTATTCATCCATGTCTTAGTGTTGTGGGTACAAGTGATGGACCTTATCCATGTATACACTAAAGTTAAATGATCTTCATCTGTCTGAGTATCCTGACCAATCCAGGAGGAGTAAGAGGAAGTCAGACCACGTTCTCGACAGAAGTTGCTTGATTGAAGGTTGACTCCTTCATCAGCATCCTCCACGATGATCGTTGTCAAACACGGCTCAGCCAGAATACAAAACAAGACAAACAAATGACCCACCAAGAGCATGCTTGAGCTTGTTTGTGCCTATATAACCCACCATATGCATGCTATCACAATCTCCATGCGGGTGCAAAATGGGAAAACCACTATTGACATGACCAGCATCAATGAGCGCTTGGAACTGGTCTCAAAGGCTTTTAACTGTGTTTGGGTTATCCACTCAAATCACATCAACGTCGGCATCCATCTGCATAGTCCAGGTGAAGTAACTATGAGACTACTATATAAAGGAGGGACATACAACATCATTGATTGAAAAGTTGGACCAAAGGTACTTGTGTCTATGATCTAGATAAGGGAGCTGAGACAACCTGTGGAAAAATGCTTAGACAAGTAGCAAACAAGACACATTGAACAGCCCACTCGATGACAAGATCATAGATTCCCTTTGGTTCCAGCACATCAGCAACAGTCTTCGCTACAAGGATTGACAGCATGACTGGCACAACATAGGTGAGAGTATTTGTTATCTCAAACATGATTACTGCCAAAGAAACTGTAGTCTGCTGGGGGAAACACAGTTATTATTAGCCATGGCACTGGGGTGGATGACAAAAACTATAATAGGGCAGTGATTGCCCAGACTACTAGGGATTAGCTAGGAGTAGTAAATAGGTATAAAGGAAATTCACCTCAGCTGCTGCCAAAGAGGGGCAAAGAACGACTGAGGAATCCAAAGTGAAAACTAAGTATATATGTGTAGTGGAGTGGGCAGAGAAGCACTCACTAATGATAATAAAGGGAATAGGAACAGGAACAAGGGGGGAATGGAATTAAGCAATGTAGGAAGGTGATGGAACGCCCCTGGAGGCTCAGGAGTGATGACAAGTGAAGAATGATGAGATGTAATGAGAGTCTGCATGAATTCTGCATGGATTCCGAGTGGATCCACCTGGCGGCGGAGCAGAGGTACGAGGTCCGACATTCCGGAAGTGCAGAATTGGTGTTCCGGTTCCGGAGTTCACTGTATTTTGTCAGTGGATACCAGGAGATGGCAGACTGTGACACCAGATAAGGCAGATGCAGCACCAACCAGAGCATAAAGTCCAGGGATGACACAATCCATGTCACCTTTGCAGACTGCAAAACAGCACTCTGTGGATATTGCCATTGAAGGTGTTGGACAGCAATACTGACAACATGCCCAGCACAAGCCCCAACACCTAGTGTTGGGATGAAGATACCTGCAGGTAACCTGATGCCAAAGGTAATCACTGTCAGAGAACCTTTCATCATCATGGCCACAAGGATTCTATGAACCACTGGCTGGATGTGTTCAAGGTTCCCTGGGTCTAAAACACATAGACCGGAGTGGCTATGTGCATCAACTGTCTGGCACTCAGAGAATAGGTTATAGACAAGTTCAGTTCTTCCCATGCAGGTGTACAGATTCAGGAAACATAATATGGCAGTGGCAAGTGTAACCTGGTACAGTCAGTGATGACAAAATACAGTGAACTCCAGAACCGGAACACCAATTCCACTTTCCCAGAATGTCAGAGTTTGTACCTCCGCTCCGCCACCAAGCGGATCTGCTCAGACTTTCAGTGCCCGCTCAGAATCCATGCGGAATTCATGCGGACTCTCATTACATCTCATCATTCTTCACTTGTCATCACTCCTGAGCCTCCAGGGACATTCCATCACCTTCCTACATTGCTTAATTCCATTCCCCCCTTGTTCTTGTTCCTATTCCCTTTATTATCATTAGCGAGCGCTTCTCCGCCCACTCCGCTACATATATATACTTAGTTTTCACTTTGGATTCCCCAGTCATTCTTTGCCCCTCTTTGGCAGCGGCTGAGTCTGGGCAATCACTGCCCTATTATAGTTTTTGTCAAGCAACAACTAGAGAGAGTGGTTCAGTCCACAGCTTACCAGGATGACTTCTACCACAGGGTGTGATTTCAACCACGTACCATTGCACACATAACGGCTCCAGCAATAGTTCAGCTTGGAGAAATATGCACCATGTATTCCCTTGTCAACAGTTGGTGAGGGTTTTCCAAGAGCCAATAAAAGAAAACTTACTCCTAGGGCCCCCAGAAGGATGAATAAAATCAGTTTGTAGACATGCCAATCCTGTGAATGTCTGAGAAACATATGGGTGGTACTCTGTAAATATCACCTTGTCATAAGTGACCTGGACAAGCACAAGCTTGTCAGTCCCGAAAGGGTCCAGGAACTTCAAAGTAATTGTGGCAATCATTGCACAAAAAAAGCTGAGACACCACTTTTAATATACCTCCACCAGAAATAAACAAATGCACCTTTTCCACATGACCTAATTGTGAGGTAAGGTTGTCATCAATTCTTAACAACCAGATGAATGGCAAACCTTTGGAGGGAAGTAATATGAGACCTCTTCCAGGCTGAACAATGTATCACCAATAGGCGCTCCAAATGTGACTGCAACACCAGCTACACAAGCTGCGCTGAGAATCTTACATCACTTGGCTATCCGCGATCATCAGCCCAGTATGCCAAAGCCTGTGAACACAAACCTTCGTTATTTTCATATTTACTGTTGAACTGACTGATAATATTGCCAATGCAACTTGCAATGTGTACAAAGGGGGCCTCTTTGCCTGTTATTTAACATGATTAGAAAGTATAGTCCATATCCAGGCCAGGGGACTGACCGAGTGATAGGCCTGAACCCACAGAAAGCGCCAAACCGAATGATTTCATAAACAGTGTGCAGGCACCCAGGTACCCGTGGATAACAAAGCCTATCTGCAGGATAATGCTTGAATAAAAATTCAAATCCAAGATAAGTTGGAAAGTACCTGAGAGGATGGTTTTGATCTCGGGTATGCTGCTACCCGCAGCCTTGCCAACGGTAAGTGGGATCATTTACCCTGCACGAGTAAACTCTCACATAATACATAACTCTGAGCTTAGGCTGAGAAGTATTGTGTTTGCAGTTGCTGTTGTCAGATTGGGAAGATAAAATACCAGACTCTTTGTGGGTGATGAAAGATGTTGATACAGTGAGGTAGATCACTAGGAGCGATGAAATCATCACCCATAGCACCTAACCTCATTGAGAGGTATAGATATTAAATGGACATATACGCTGGGGAAAACACACCTCAATAAAGGTATAACTGACATATTCCAGGTAGTCACTCTCGATAACAGAGTGTCGCCTAAGGTGGTCCCATGACCTAAGGACATCAGACCAGTGCACCCAGTCAGTGCAAGTGGCCCCATTCGAGGGAAATGGTTCACTGATCTCGGAGCAGAAAAACTGCATAGCTTTCCACCATCCAGTAGTGCAGTAGCCGTATTTTGCGTCAAAGAACCACTGTTCTGAGCACACAACAAGAAAGGCAACAATGGTGGTTAAGAAACCAATGGCAGTGACAATGATCTAACCAAGGCTCCTATCCAACGCCAAGCACAGACAAGAATGGAACAACTTTCCACGCCTTAGTTGAGAAAAGCAAACTGAATCCTTGATTGAATCATGTAGCCAATTGATGGACAAAAAAGAGGAATATCAGACATGAAAACCATTTATTCGGATGTGGATATCACCAGGGGAATTGGGGGACTTGGAACGGACAAGAGGAGCGCCGTAAGCAGAGATAGACCACTGAGATATACAACGGTTGAGGGTGCTTCGGAAGGACGTTGGTGAGCGCGCCATTGGTGTTTTGTGGCCTGGAATCACTCCGTGCTGGATTGCCAGGCTCGGGAGAGGCAGGAGGTTGCGATAGCCTAGGGTGTTATGTGTACGCCATCCAAAAGAAGTCCTTCCAGGGGGTATTGCTCCGTAATTTTCATTGCCAATGTCACTGTCGTGCAACAAGGTTCCTTCATCCAGTAGCATGTCGGGGTTATCAAAGGAATCGTGGAGAAGACTATATCTGATGCCGCCTCCCATATGAAGAAGGCGCTTCCGTCGCCAGTCCGTGGAAGAAGGTCCGCTGAGGGGACCTTTCGGTGGACCCCCTTCCATTGAATTGGTCGCCGATTGTAAGGAAGTCGAACAAGTTTCGAGCAGTGACATCGAGATCTGGATGGGGGTCGTCGGAAGGTCCCAGCCACCTGCAGCTTGAATGCTAGATTTAAAGGCCCCTGGATTTCTAAGAATCAAAATATGAATATGATCTACCTAGGACGGCAGCGAACTTAGTTGCAATGAAGAGGGGACTCACAATTTTTTCCCTGGTGCTGTCCATATATTTATGTGGTGAAAGCATGGTGAAAGTTGAGTGAATATCGTTTCAGTAACACAGCTACAGTTGGGACCCTCCCCATAGTGCTTCCGATATGTTTTCCGTAGACACTCCGCTATATAGGTTCAGACCACCAAGGTTAACCGTAGCCTAATGCTAGTCTAATGGCAGTATTACTTAGGATCAGGCAAGATACAAACATATACAAACACTACACTCACTCCTCACCACTACGAAAAACAATGGCGAACGCAGGCCTGGGTGTCCCTGTGAAGTTATTACACGAGTCTCTTGGCCACATCGTTACTGTAGAACTCAAGACTGGCCAACTTTATCGCGGAAAACTCGCTGAAGGTGCATTAATATCCAGATCGTGACATGTCAGACAATTGATTCCCTTTGATCGCGCCATGCCCTCCAGCCGAGGATAACCTCAACATATCCTTGAAAGATATCACCGTCACTGGACGAGATGGTCGTGTGTCCCAGCTAGATCAGGTTTACATTAGGGGAAGTATGGTCAGATTCTTCATTGTACCTGACATGCTCCAGAATGCTCCCATGTAGGTCCACATCTGCCCGTCCGAACACAGGCTGACGCTCGACAGGTTCAAGCGGGTTGGTCCGAACGCCATGCGGGGACGAGGTATTGGTACAGCGCGTGGACGCGCCACCATCATGCGAGGTTGGTTTCTCCGAGTCTTATAACCAAACATGCACTCATTATCCTATCTCTTTCCTAGCAAATGGTAATTATCATCGCGCCGATGGAATGTCCTCCAGATGTACTGATCGATCTTCTTTCTACAGCCCGTCGTGGCCGTGGGGTACCTGCGGCCCGTGGCATCAGGCGATGAGCGTTGTTCAGGTGACCGGCTTTTTGGTGGTAAAAATCGTTTCTAGTTTACTGCACGATGCTTCTGTAGCTCTTGTGAAATACTTCTAATGTACTGTTATCGACAATACACCCACCCTGTCGGCCGTGAATACCAGAACTGTGTATTATGCCTCTCCACTTGACAGCGATTTAAATGTGGGTACCGGTGGCCTACGGCAGTTGCCCGCTCTAAAAGTCAGACACCCGTCCCTTGAAGCTCCAATCTCCGCTGTCTTCTTCGACCCATTTACCCACAGGCTCTTTCTTTGGTCCTCCTTTCTCCCCTGTCAGAGGATTAGTGTCGCCCTCAAAGTCTGGTTTGACGGGTTTTCTGGCGTCAGGATGAAGTGCGAGCTCGGCTTCAGCCTCTCCGTGGGAAAGGATAGGAGACGATAGAGGCATTTGGGCCGCGCGTTGAAGTTCCTCGAATTCTCGCTGCTGCTCATGTGGAAGGGACGGTGGGGATGGCCTGTTCAAACTCGAAGAAGCCATACCCCGCACTGGCAGTCGTGGGGGGACTGTGGACATGCTGAACCGAAGATGTGAGCGGAAGGCGAGACGAGGCAGCATGCTGATATGTCTTGGGCCAGAATATAAGGACT
The DNA here is from genome assembly GCA_000827395.1 of Paxillus rubicundulus Ve08.2h10. Lineage (NCBI taxonomy): Eukaryota > Fungi > Basidiomycota > Agaricomycetes > Boletales > Paxillaceae > Paxillus > Paxillus rubicundulus. The sequence goes on along the minus strand of KN824922.1, from coordinate 42,649 downwards.
GTTCAAGGAGACAGTCTAGTTCAAATCAGCAAAGTACAGCAAGTGCAAAGGAGAGCTGTAATGATTCACCGTTTTTCAAAGTGCTAGTGGCAAGGCAATGCATCTAAATTACCTAATCCAGTGTAATTATTTCGATAACTTATTTGAGTCTATCAATGTGTAAAATAATTAATGTGAACAAGATCGCTTGTCCGTGAGCGCTAGTGAGCCAGTGTGTGAGGGTTACCACCAGAATTCCGCACTTTGACCACGACTTTGACCCGCCTACATATCTCTTTCTTCTCTTTGCTTTTGTGTATTCCCTCGAAGCCCTTGTTGTTCGACTCAACGGCCAAGTCACAAGTTATTGTGTTGCTACTGGTCACTGACGAGATTTATCTAGTACTCTCATTTCGCTTCGTCTATTTCTTCTTCACCTCTCACTTCCACAGTCTTCATCTCAAATCTCAATCTCTATGCAGCCCTCCCATCCTTATTACCCTGCTAGCGGTTACTCCACCAATGTCATAGAAGTAACCGACCCCTACCTCTCACAATCAACCCCAAGCACCTCAGCCATCTTCTCAATACACCACCCAGGGCCCTTTTCCACAGACCCCGTCTACAGGAAGCGCAAGATCGAGCGTGCTTGCGATGCCTGTCGCCGCAGGAAAACAAAGTGCGACGGCCCAAATACTCCAGACAACATTTGCACAAACTGCATACAGAATCGCAAAACGTGCTCATATGTGTTAGTACGCGCTCCCCCTGCTATCCCTTCACTTTCGCTGACTTCACACCAGTGAGGCTTCGAAGCCCAGAGGCCCCCCCAAAGCGTGAGTCCCTTGGACCAATACACATCATTCAGTCGAGTAATCCAATTAACCCACGCTGCACAGTTATATTACAGGTCTGGAGGACAGGTTGGAGAAAATGGAGGCACTGCTGAAACGAGTGAGTGTTTCTTCCCTGATTTTCACAGTCGTACGTCATGGCCATGCGCCTTGCCTGCACATTGGGACATAATCCTAGTCTCCATTTGCCTTCTTGGCAGGCCAATCGCGTTCCTTTTCCGTGCTTCGTGTAAATCAGCGGAGGACCCGCTTCTCCGAGTGGTGGTCCTTGCAACTAGAGCGTGTTTTGATTATCTCTTTCCACAGCTCCGTCCCGAGTCCGATTTCTCCGAGGAGTTGGGACCAAGAGTCGTTCGAGACTCTTGGAAAACTGACCCGGAACCTTTGCGCCGCCTTTCACCTCGCGAAACGTCATCCTCACCCTCCGTCCCTTCTTTCAGACTGAAGAATTCACCGTCAGGATCTCTGCGCTGCAGTGCTCTTCCTCCCGTTGGCGTTTCCAATACGATCAACCCTTCGTCTGGCATCACTTCCCGTAGCCGGCGCTCTGCAGGAACACCGCGCACTGATACCGATTTGTCGTCAGACGGTTACACGTCTTCAGACAACGAGGAGATCGGCGAGCTCAGTTTGTCCCGCGGAATGAAGCGATTGACGATTCGGGGGTTGGAACCTGCTCAAGATAACTCGTCCTTACCGGACAGTCAAGTTCGCTTCCACGGGAAAAGTAGTTGCTTCAAACTTATCGAAACGACCCGGAAGCTGAGAAATGACCATATTCATCGTGTAACTGGTGGAGATGAACGCAGTCGCTCAAGTTGTGACAATGCTAGTCCAGTAAATATTGCAGCATTAAGGCGACCGGAATTCTGGACTACACCTTGGGTGAGCGGGTAGTAGCATCTTGCTTGTTGCACCCAGCGCTGATTGAATGCATATCTCATAATTCCATTTCTCTTTCGGACAGTGGGAGCTCGCATTTGAGGGCTCTCAGGATCGACTCGAAAGTATATCCGTCTCAAGCTCAGACAAGTTTCCACCCCAGGACCTTGCTGACAGCCTAATCAAGCTCTATTTTGAACATGTTAACCCACAATTTCCTCTGTTTCATCGGCCGACATTCGAACGCCAATGGAAAGAAGGCCTGCAGCACAAGGACCCGTGGTTTGGATGCCTTTGCTTGGCTCTCTTCGCTGTAACTAGTCGCTGGAGTGACGATCCCCGAGTCCTTGATGACGGTGAATACGTTGTTCCAGAGGCCGAGAGGCCTAACGAGGAGCACAAGTGGCAGCGTGCTGGATGGAGGTACTTCAACGCAGCAGTCGGTGCGACTCTCTCTACGCTTCCGATTTCAAAGTACTGACTCGCTGCAGATGTGCATCGCGAGTCTCATAGTCTCTTCCATCCTCCTGGCCTGTTTGAAGTCCAGACCATGTCGGTCAGTACAATGAACGGGGGTGTTCGACCATATTTATGATGACTTGCAATACAGTTGCTTGGCATGTTCCTTCGAGGTACAGCGTTCCACCCCGTGGCGTGGCTCTTCATTAGCATTGGTCTCCGAAAAGCTCAAGATGTCGGCGCACATCGGAAGAAGATCTACGGAGATAAACCGAGTGTCGAGGAGGAACTTTGGAAACGGGCTTTCTGGATGCTGGTACTCTACGACAGAATAGGAAGCGCCGCCCTTGGACGACCGTGTTGTTCAGGCGAGGAAGAGTAAGTTCTGCGCTCCTGGAATCACCGTGCATTCGGAACTGACCTGCTGATCTGTAAAGCTTTGACGTGGACCTTCCATTGGAAGTCGACGATGAATACTGGGAAACGGAAGATGCAGAGAGGGCGTTTCAACAGCCGCCAGACAAACCATCAAAGATAGCCGCCTTCAACTCGTATCTCAAATTGACGAAAATTGCCGCATATGCCCTGAGAACAATCGTGCGTTTTCCCACTTAGCTATGAATTGATAGCTGACTACTAGCATCATGACATAGTATCCCCTGGATAGGTCAAAGCTTTTAGTCAGCGCCGCGCGTCCGCGGTGGCAAGAGGTTTTGACGCAGCTCAACAACGCGATGACCGAATGGGTGGATTCGGTTCCTAAACATCGTGTGTTGGGTGTTCATTTTTCCAATTTCTATGGCAAGGTTAACGTTCATCTTTCAATAGTGCAATGGACACCTCACATTGGAGATCCGTTGTTGGCCAATCAGTCAGCGACGCTGTACATCACTTACTATCTCATCCAGATAATCATTTATCGCCCTTTCTTGCCATCATCTCTCCGGTCCGTTTCTAACACACCACCACATTCCAGCATGCCTATCCCCTGTATTGCCATTTGTGTCAATGCTAGCAAAAGCTGCTCTCGCATCTTGAAGACCCAGATCTGCCGTGGCTTGTCCAATATTCCCAGCCTTATCTGCTCTGCACACATGTGCGCCGCTATTCTGCTCATGAATTTTTGGGATCTCAAATGGCAAGAACGCAACCAACTCAAATGCGATGCCTTTGAAGACATCAAGTCCCCTCTCGCTCTATCCATGGCCGAGCTGCTCGAGGACGTTGCTGTGTTCATCGAGGCTTTAGAACTGGTCCAGCCTCGCTGGAGGAACGCGGAGATGTACTTGTCAGCCATAACTTCCCCCTTGACCAATCATTTCCATTTCACTGATCTCTACCTGCACAGAAAAGATCTTAGTTCTTCACTGCCTCATAGTCTTGGAGGTTCGGAACATGACAGTCGAAAGGATGATCAGTGCCCTTCCAAGTTTGATGACTGTGCCTGCCATAACGTTACTGCACCAGAATACGGAGCGCCCCCAGCATATCGCACCCCCCCTGTTACTCCAGCGATCACAACGTACTCTTACAACTCACGAGTGGAGCCCTCCGCTTCTAGCCCTCATTTCTTCGAGTTCCCTCATACCACTCGATACCCCATTCCAAGTACCCTCCCGCTACCACCTTCGTACGGCTCAGTGCCATCTCATGCATCTTCGACATCGCAATCAACCCGGCCCACAATATATCAACCACCAGTGCAACGAGGTTACGATGAATTTCCCATGGATGCTGGCTCAAATGATCGGAAGTCATCCGTGTCCAGCCTCCAGCCTCGACTAGCTCCCTCTTTCCATAGAACTTCCATGGACGAACCAGCCGCATTAGAGCAGGAGGCCTTTATTCCCCAGCAGTTTGTCGTGACAGGTCGCATGCCTTACACGGCTTCTGTTCCCCTGCAAATGCAGGATTGGGGGGACTGGTATCATCCTTGTCACCCATCAGGGTATGTATGTCAACGTTGAGTCTTCTATTATTGTTTTTCTGAAACGCTCGGCAGACCTGGTTGGGCGAGTGAATGGGATCATAATCCAGTCTATGCATATGGTCTTTGTCCCAGTGGTATGCCATCCATGACCACCCGACCTGGTTATCCTTTGCGACACGAAGAGATCAACTACCCCCATGGCCAAATTCTCTCTTGTTCTGGACACTATTGATTAATAAGATTAGCTGATACTTCCCTCGCATTTTCTTGGTCTTATGATTTATTTATGACAGATGTTTTCCCACTCGCTGTGCCACTCCTCGTTATCTATCTTTCACTTGTCACACTACTGTAGCATTTAGTACACACATCCTATATTAGTTGTTTTGTTTCACTCTGGGATCTACCCCCGCTCATTCTCGCGGAGAACATTGTTTTGGTTGATCTATGGCAAATAATTCGCAAGAGTACACTACACCCATTGGTACCACTGCTGTACACCCATGAAGCATACGTCCCCCGGGCTATGCCCCAGTGCTTGGGCGCTAGCTATATACCCAGTGCTGAATGGGTCTAGCAAGGGATGTTACCAACGGGTCACCCCGCTGGCACTTCGCCAGAAGTCTTCGCTATCTTCCAACTGACAAAATCGAGCGAGGCGTCCTCTCCACAGTAACGAGCAAACCTGATCTCATCTGGCCTTCAACCGTGCGCTGCACCTTCCTGTACCTTTCCTCGGACCCGTTCCACTCCCGAATTCCCTCCAAATAGTGGTCCCCCGTAAGGTAGACCTCGTGCGGGTTCATCCTACCTCAGAGTGACAAACACAAGTATTTAAATAAGTATTAAAGACAAACACCGAGACAGCCATCGCACAAAAATAGAGTGTTTATTCCTATACATTTTAGCGCTTTTTGTTTGTCTGCGACCCGTCTACTAGTAGTAGAATAGATATTCAAAAGTCACCGTACTATCGTGTCTACGTTAGTGCAAAAAAACGAGTCAATCATTTCCACAGCTTCAAGAACAATAACTAGATGCCCCGGAAGCAGGGACTTATGCTATGGATGGTATCCCCATCACCTAGAAATTTCTCCATATTTTTATCTTTGTGTGATGTTCAGCAAAGTATGTATCGAGTTCCAGAGGCCGTTTGCTGGTGTAATGCAAAATTTGGTCACGTCCGGGTCACACAAGCTGCCCAGCAAGTTTGATCTCAGCAACTCGGCATCAACGGCGATACCACAGCAAGACTTGGAGCGCTCGAGACAACTTAGGGGGATGTTTCACAGGTTGCATTAGTGCTCACTGTTTGGAAGTGGACCGCTCCACTGGGCTTGTGTGTGTGTTTCCAGAAAGAATCTGCATTCTATACCAAACAATAAATTTTGCCATTCGTGTTCGGCGTATTTGTACAGCCCTGCAAGGGCTAGCACCTAATTGACCTAGCATCACGCACTCGTCGCACTCGTGGTTTCCAAAAGACGCTAAACAAGTGGCATCCGTCTGATTGACATTCGCCAAGTAGGTTCTAGATAGAGGATGTTGGCCTATTCTATGCCGAGGTCGAAGATTGTTAGAAGACAGGGAACCTTCCATGAGGAGTAAATTCCTGGTATGAATATCCTGCAGGGGACACAGTGGTGTATGCAGTATTATAGGATGACCGGAAGAAAGCTCTATACGCTGCTTCAGATGGAATGTGGACGAAGTGCAATGCACGGCCACTGTGGTCAAGGCAACCGCGATTCGGAGGATTCGATCGATTCAGTCAACGCCGCTGCATCGCCCAGTGAGCGCTCTGATGCCATCGAATTCTCTCGGTTCCTGCTTGCAACTTTGGTGATGGCTTCACGGCGAGTAAAGGTTGTCTGTGCGACGAAGGCCCCAACAGTCTGTAGAATCTCCTCGGCACCTATTAGCCATGAGCACGATTTCACTTACCAGCACTGTAGCCCCAAATATCATCCTCTCCTTCCACCGTTCGTCCCCCGCAGTATCGTCGAAGTAAGGACGTCTCGATGTCCTGGCCTTAAACCGCGCAGGATCCATATGTCGTTCTTGACCAGCTAACGGCTCCCCGGTTATGCTACTCTTGCCTCGCATCAGGTCATACGCTTTTGCTATAGACTGGAACTGAGCCTGCGCAACCTCGGGAGGATACTTCCGAGCAATCGGAGAGTCTGGGTGGTAAATACGAACGAGGTCATAGTCTACAAATCCTCAGCAGCAATAGACAAATATCCAGGGAGTCACTAACATCGTTCTTTGATCTGCAGCTGAGTAGCGGATCTGGGCAAATGAAAAATGTGGTGTGGTTGAGGATTGGGTTGTGTGGGATATGGAAATGGATTGGAGCGTCCTGAGGTATGTCGTCTGCGAAATTGACGGGCGTCGTGAAACAAAGTGCTTCTGGTCCGGTAAACCACCTGCTGGAGTATCGGAGACATAGAGTGATAGCAATGAAGCGCAGCGCGAGCTTGTACTGTTACTTGGTGGTACGAGTCCTTGATCACTTTACTTCAAGTTGGTGGCAGTGCGAGACAGGCTTGTCTGATTCTGGAACTGCTCGTCCGAGTCAACACGATATCCTCTATGGCACCAACTTTCGAAGATCTGTGTTTAATCTCGTCTAGTATGCTAGCTTGTAGCAGGCCCTCAGGTTCAAAGCGACGGCCTGTGAATTCATGCACATGCACAGAGGGTAGAAGGGGAATCAATCGATACGAGTCTCAAGAAGTACGGTAGTTCATAAATTATCATGTACTACTTCAAGTTATCGTCGAAACGTCTCCCAGCCATACGACCAATACGCCGGTATTTTTGCGACCCGTCCTTACGTCCAGCCCACGCCTAGGAGATGCCTCGTCAGATATACGGTGACGGTGGTGGTGGGGCATACTAACGCCTTGAGATCTTCTGCTACTGCAGGCCTCAGCCTAGAGACACCTCCGTCGGAGTGCTTACCTTTCCCTGTAAGTGATCAACGATGCTGCATTCACGATTTCAAGGTCAACCACAGGCTTACCGACTATCAGGCGGAGCTCCGTTTTGCCTTGTTCTTTGGCGTCTCGGATAGCGGCTTGAGCGTACTCGATGGCTTCGACCACCCGAAAGTTATGCAAATCCACCGAGTCAGCTGGAATTCTCTAGGACCAATGAACCTCTGCTCATCCACCCGTAAAATTTGGATACGAACCCCTGGTCGATTGTTCTCTGGGAATACAAGAGATAGGCCGTGAGAACGGTGAAGCAGCATGTTGATCTCAAATCAGACCTTGATATATCCAAGCACTTGCTTTGGCGTTGAGCTGGTCGATTGTCTTCGCTCGGTGAACAATGAGCTTGTCATAGCGATCAGCATGACAGGAATTCCCCTGTTCTGCTTCTTTACGCTTTTTTGTCATGTGCCGCTCTTTAAGGATTTGGAGGCGTCTTGCTTCCGTTCGGGCTGCGTCATAACTCTGACGATCACATATTGGCAGGAACGCATGCTGCCGAAAGAAATATCAGAAAGAACATCACCCCATCAGCGTTGAACGCACTGGTTGAACGAACGTCGGAACCAACGGTGGACGTGGTGGGTTGTTATAGGCGGGTATCTTTTGGAAAGACGCCGAGGCACGTGTCTCATGATCCCTAGCCCGAGTAGGTGCGTCCCCATGCTGGTGATGTGGAGGGGAGGACAGTGAGCTAGCGCCGTTTGGGGGGGGATTGCATCTTGGTAGGATATTGGGACCTGAGTAGCTGGAATAACTTTGCGAACTGTCATGAAGAGCTCGACGTTCTTGGTAGGTGCGGGAGTACGGACGTGGAAGGCCTTGTGAGTCGTCGTCTCTGTCCCCGGAGAACAGCGAAACCACAACTTCAATGAGCCTCTTCACCGCCCACAGCGCCCCCCCGACAACAGCACCCGAGAGCACAACATTCCACAAGTTCATTGTCGTCGCAGATTCACACCAAAGAGAACCTGCTCATCTTGAAATTGACTCGTGTGGTCTGCATTATATACTCCTGAATCCGAGTTCCCAACGCACGCGCAAAAATAACGGGCCGTCCTGATAAACAGCTAATCGGGGAAGCTTCACGAGATATGGAGTTGGCGGATATAGAATTCGAAGACGAGCGCTTCTGTGAATGAGTCCAGCCTGACTCGTTTGGATAAATGATGAAACAAGGACACGCCATCCAAACTACGGCGAACGGAAAATCAACTACAATGATATCAATACACGCACAGGCGAAACAACGATCGCAGTCTGATACATTTATCTGATGTTTCAACATTGTCTTCGAGAGTTAGCCGCCGGCGACATCTCTTGAGTGCTAGCCCTCGAGCATTGGTATTAACGCAGCCGCACAACAAGTACGCCTCCGTTGTATGGGTCGACCTCGGCAGAGAGATTGTGCCTAGTAAAATACAGGAAACTCCGTAAGAAGGGAATTGCGCGGATGTACTTGGGTAAGTACGCACTTCTTCACAAGATCCTCCACAGCAGGTTTGATCTTAGCAACCTGCCCATTAGAATGTAATCCCTTCCCTACAACAAATTATAGAGGGAATCGCTGAGCAGCATCGCACTGCAACTCACCAACAATCAAGCGGATTTCCGAGTCCCCTCGCTGTTGAGCCTCTTGAATGGCTCTGTCAGTATAGAATATTGCCTCCTTGACATAGAGGCCGTGAAGATCGATTTCACCAGGCTTACTGTCCTACTCAGCAATACCATAAGAGAAATGCTTGATAGTGCACGTAGATACACACCAGGTTGTTCTCTGCATGAGAGGACGTAAATTGAGATAGCGTCGCGGGTACTCGAGCACTCACCCCTGAAGATCCAGGCGCTAGCTTCGGCGTTCAGGCTCTCCATCACACGTTCGTGCTGTTTCCCTTTCTCTGAGAGTTCTTTGGCGCGTGCGCCCTCGCCCCGGCTATAGGCTTCATGGCTTCCTTGGAAAGATCGACCCATCAAGTCACCTTCTTCGTTAGCTTTTGCACGGAGGGCCGTATAATGCTCATTGTGCTGGTTGACTTGATTCTGGTCCTTGAGAAAACATTTACGTCCTGGAGGGTAAAGAACAAAGCTCAAGGAGAATACCTGGTAATGTTTACGGTTAGGTTGGGGCTGGGGTGACAGTGGTCGGTCAGCTGGAGGACCATGAGACCCGCCAAATGTTGATTTTGGTAGTTGCTCTTGGGTCTGTGTGTTGGAATTTCATGTCAGGATTAGCCCTCAACTTGGAATGTGATCCAGAGCTCACTTTGCGACGATGCTGTGACGGGAGCTGTACCTGCGGAGCAGGCCAACTTGTGTTTATCGGAGCTGTCTGCTGTTTCGATGGCCTTGCTGTGTAAGGTTCTTGTTTCAGAGGGTATACAGGCGGTACTGGTTCTTCTTGGGTTGTCGAACCACCGCACAAGAGCCTGGCGAATGCAAGGAGGAAATCCATCAAACCAGCTATGGTGGTAAGTGTTGAGAGCTCAGCGGCAGATCGTGAAACGACGGTGTGAAACTTGCGGGACCACGAGGGATATCGTTTGAAGACCAACCTGAACTTCTACACGAGGCGCCGTGCCATATTCAGAAGATTGAACACTTACGTTCAAGGTAACTGAGCACGCAATACGAGTAGCGCCGTAGAGCAGAGATGGGTTACCAATTGGATCATTGTGGAATAGCTTCGTCCAAGTGTGAGCTCCAGCTGGTAGTCGTGTCAATAACATCGGGTAGGCCCATTTTGATGAACAAGTAGACAGAAGATCATCGATCAATATTGATCAACACTGAAGAACCAAGTAGACTACAAGCATGAACTTTACGCGTCAATCAACCCCACAACAAACGTTCACCAAACATTCCCTTGACCACAACTCCGCTCCACCAAATTAGATATCCAGTCCGACGAGAATATAGGCTGGGTTGACCTGGAAAGGGGGTTTAGAAACAACATTTCCTCCCACGTACATGAGTGAGTGCAAAAGTTCGTTGAGCCCATTGAACGACTTGTCGAGAACGATCACAAGTGCAGAGCATCGCAGTTGTTCATCGGCTAGGTCTAGGAGGGCGACGATACTGAGAGGGTATGCTTTGGTCAACGACCTAGTGACGTGATGCAGAAGGAAAACTACCTTTCACGGAGACTGACAGCCGGCGCGTTCTTCCCGTCGACGTACAACGTCTTCGGCTTGTCAGGCAATTCGAGGACGACGCCGTCAAAGGAAGCACCCATATTCGGCGCAGAAACAACGACACTCTGAGCAAAGGGTAAAATGCTCAATCCGTTACGAGGAAAGATGTTCAAGAGAAGATCCAGAGCATCTTCAGCATGCTCGGTAGATATACCAGAAGCACCACTTGCATCGCCGTCGTCGGGGGTCAAAGGCGGGGTCAAGAGATCATAAGACGAGCCGGATCTTGCGGGGATATGTCTTGGTGCAACAGCAGCGAATCGAGCGGCGGTAGAAGAGTGGTTGGTTGGGATTATTGTTTTCTTTGGAGACGGGACCGAGGACGACGAAAAAGGAGATGTGGAGATAATAGGCGCCAGACCGCCTGTCACACAGTCTGACGACCCTCTGTCAGGAGGGCATTTCGCGCTAGGGATGTCAAAAACGCCACTATTGGAAGGTAAGTCAAGATCCGGCACTTATGACGAAATAACATACTCCAGGTCCGCCAGAGAACGTAGTAGAATAATAGTACATGTCGTCAGCACCCTGCAAGTGGCACACGGCAATTACATTCGGAGTGTTGTCGCAGGTGAAAGCCCCATCTCCAACGGCTTGACGGCCGTTGCTAAATCAAGGAGGTCAGCAGAGAATCCACAACCTGGAAGAATCTTACGACGAACGTGGGGCAAAGACTAAATTGCTGTTGCATAAAATTGGAGATAGATGAATTCGACATGTTCTGCCAACTTGACTGTGGTTATGAGTGATAGAAAGGGCCTGACGACAAGATGAAGTTAGTCTCATCGGCTGCTTGGACACAGATGCCAAGAAATACCTTGTTGCAACGAATGATGGTGCTGGTGTAAGGTTAAATGGTTGCCTCACAGCAGATACGCTCTTTATCAGCCACTGATGTCAGCTGCGTCCCCCAGACATCCTATTTGTCTCTACTTGTCCTGTTGCTTATTCACAGAAGGCAGCACCACAGAAAGCTTACTCTTCCCGTCGAGGAGTTCAAAGGCTTTACATTCGTCAGAAAATAGTAGATTGCCATTGTGAATCAACGTTTTGGTCGTCTTCCTGCAAATTGCTAACAGTGAGGAAAGGCTAGGCAGCACGGGGGTGTCAGCAGTCCTGACGTGAGTTCAGGGCAGGGCAGGGCCACTCCGCGCCAGTTGGCAGCAATTGATATCGACAAAGAGATATACCGACAGCGAAAGTGACAACCGCCAACCCTCAAGACGTGAGTATCTCTTCGCCATCTGTGGGCTCGAGTGCAGCAGCAGAGGCTGTATCGCATATAGGCAAGACTGGGAAGTTCCAGGTCGTCGTTTCAGCTGGATGTCCTTGCACCATGTCCGATGTAGCCTCTGCTCTTGCAATCTCCCACCCATACCATTGCTAGCCTGCGGGCTTACTGACCTGCCCTCCACAGAAATCTTTGGGTATCAAAACTTATGGCTGACGCAGCACGAGGACGCGGTGGATTTGGACGTGGTCGTGGGGAGCGCGGTCGGGGTCGTCGCGGACCCCGTCGTGGGGGCCGCAAGGACGAAGAAAAAGAATGGTTCGTGACCCCTTGCAGCACATTCCTGAGCGAACCAGTTGTCCAACCGCCTGTAGGGTCCCCGTCACCAAACTCGGACGTCTAGTCAAGGACGGAAAAATTAAATCTATGGAAGAGATTTACCTCTTCTCCCTTCCAGTCAAGGAATACCAGATCGTCGATTTCTTCCTACCCAAGCTCAAGGATGAAGTCATGAAAATTATGCCCGTGCAGAAACAAACACGTGCTGGCCAACGCACGCGGTTCAAGGCTTTCGTTGCTATCGGTGATTCTGATGGACACGTTGGATTGGGGGTTAAATGCGCCAAGGAAGTTGCCACCGCTATCCGCGGCGCTATCATCCTTGCCAAGCTCTCTGTAATCCCCGTGCGGAGAGGTTACTGGGGCGCTGCTCTCGGTGAGCCACACACTGTGCCATCGAAGGTCAGCGGCAAGGTCGGTTCCGTCATGTGCAGACTGATCCCTGCGCCACGGGGTACCGGTATCGTTGCTGCCCCCGCCTCGAAACGGCTCCTCCAGCTGGCTGGTGTGGAGGATTGCTACACTCAATCCAAGGGATCCACCGCTACGATGGGTAACTTCTTGAAGGCGACGTTTGTTGCTGTGCGTCTTTCATCGTTTACGTCTCTTCCTATCCCTTATGGTGTGCACAGATCACCAAAACATACGCATTCCTCACTCCTGATCTATGGCGAGAGATTCCTGTCACGAAAGTGCCATATGATGAACACAGCGCTCACTTGCAGCTCACGGGCAAGAAGGCATATTAGTTGTACGGTTTCACTATTTTTTCCCCCGTGTATCCTCGAAACCAATGATTGATACTCCTATGACAATCTTGGATCTGGTTGAATCTTAAGCTTGAGGAAAGTCCCCAAACTGGAATAGTGGCAGAACTGCGCCAAGCGCTGCCCAGCACCAACTTGGGGATGGACTCAGCGCCGCGTCTTTTGTCGATCATATTCAGCCCAAATTTGGATAATCTAAGGCTGTCAATTTCACAACTAGATCTCAAATTCTGCAAATGCTGTTCAGAATGTCGGCGGAATGGGGACGAAACCAGGAATCTTGTTCTTCTAGAAAGTCAGGTCTCCCAGTGGCGAGTCGCTGCTGAGAGCATTCCAAACTTGATTTGCATGCCAGAGGTGAGTAGCATCGCTCTGGCGTGTCCAATGAAACCTCATTCCAACTCTCAACAGACCGTCGACGAGTAGTCTGTATCAAACTTTGCTCGCCCAGTCCCTCCTTGCCTCCGCATCGTAATACCGATTAGTACGTGTGTTCTTTGTTGAGACGACATCCTATGGCCCGGGGAAGACTCACCATCTTGCCATCTTGCAGCTTTCGTTTAAAACATAGCTCGCCAGGTTATCTATCGGAATCACAATGTCACGAGAGGACGTGGAAAGTCACCCATCTCATAGCCGCTCTCGTTCATGCCAACTACCTGGTCGTCCCTCGGTAGTGGACTTTTTACAAGACAGCATGCCACGTCCTGAGAAGCGCTCTTTGCCCCTAGCTGATGGCTTTTCATTATCTCCCGTGTCGGCATATAGGTCAGCTTGTCTGTATATATTTGGACGTTCTTGACCCCATCTCGGTTTAACAGTCGCACTGGATCGTGGTCTGGAAGCTCCAATACGGAAGAGCAACAATCTCCACTAACACCCGAGTTTGTCCTCCCGGCCGCGGCCACCGTCGTTCGTTCTAACGAGACACCTATCACCGCGTTTCTATCACAATTTTACGATGCTGAACCAAGTCCCGATGCCGCGCAGTTGAGGTTCTCTGCTCCAGAAGATCTCCACAGACTTGACTTGTTCAAGAATAGGAACGAAGATATAGCGATGCTTGTACAACTCCCAGTCTACTCTCCGAAGGGGACCCTAGACCACATCGTCGCAGAAATACCTGATGGTCTTGTCCAGGTGTTGCCTGAGGATCATTTGCTCGTCGAAACAGCTCCAGCTATTGGAGAACATGAGATTGAACCCCATCCACCTCTTCCCGATGTGCGGAAGGCTCGCCGATTTGCCTGTGACTTTGTTTCTGCGGGATGGTCCCAGGGACCTCTATCGGTTAGGTCGGATCAGGATCCAGCGTTACCGCGACCACCGACAGGAGTTCAAGAAACTTCGGTTGCATCCCAGGAGCTTGACGTTTCACTTGCATCCGCTAACCTCTCGGCCTCGTCGTCCACCGTGCCACTGGCGTTCGAGTTCCCTTCCCCCCCTCCCATGAGCCGTAACATCGGACTTTTGTCGGAAACGGAGACGAAGAAGGTCCAGGAGTTCTTAAGGGGATGGAGTGAGAGGGAAGGTAGACGCGGGAGTGCTGCAGCTGGACCAATGCTGCATCACGACAACGCGCCTCAAGTACCACCCAAGAGTGGAGACAGAGCAAGTGATGAATTCTCATGGAACCCCGGACATCCCGACTGCGATGTCGATGACGGGCTCGGAGACGCGACACGCTGCAGCGCTCTCATCCATGAGGTCAGTCTGATGGTAGGTCTACCTTCCGAGGAAGACCAGATCCTACCTGGTGACGGCCGTCCGCCTGTACCTGATGTTCCCGAAAATGTGGAATGCCAGAATCAAGATACAACTGGCGCAACCGACATCTATGTAGAAATGCAGCCTCCGTCGCCCCCAGAAACCCGATTTTTCTCACCTCGTAGACCCAGAAACATCTGCCCCCCATCCCAAAAGACGATGAGTATCGGAGTTCGCACAACAGACGCCCCGATCTCACCAAACGGTGAGCAACATGATGACTGGAGAAGGGGAGCTCTGCACGGCGACTACCCTTTCCTTGCGCGGAAGTTCAAAAGCGTGGACGCATTTCCAATCAAATCCCCGCAGTTATCCCCAATACTCCCCCTCTCTCCGCAGAAATCGCTGGCGGTAAGACCACGGGGGGTGGATGCACCCATTCCTCGCTACAAAAGCGCGGAAAACGTTCGCCTGTCTCAATCTGCGCGCAGACGACAGGGATACATCTTTATGCCGAGGGGTTCACTTGATCATGGAGCAAACGGGAGCTCACTCGATATAAACGAAGTATTCACCCATCCGCGTGAACCAGCACCAAAACCTACCACTTCCCCAGCGAACCGGATCTCTGCACTGGACAGACTGGAGTCTAGCTTGGATAGATTGAAGGCTCACGCACCAGGACATCACCATAAGTCGCAGTCCGAAGCGGGAGGCCCCATGCGAGCCTCTAAAGGTCTCGCACAAGCGACAGAGAAGCGACCATCTCTTCCGTCTGTACTTCGTCCCCGCAAACAAAGGTCTAGTCATGACATATCGCACCGCAATGTGGCGCACTCTGTACGTGGCCGTCATTACTCGAGTTCCATTCCACCTGTATCAGGGCCGTCATGGGCTGCTCCCCAAGATGCCATGGAGTCCATCTGCCCGACGGCTCCCTTGAGTGTTACGTGCCCTTCCGGGAAGCGCGCCCCTGTGGGCTCCTTCATGGATATGGACGCCCACATACAGAAGCCTACACAGCCCCATCGAGCCTCTTTTCGAAGCTCGGTGAACAAAGAAAAAGTGAAGAAACTGGTCAAGGCTGCCGCGCGGATGAGCCAGGGAGTCATCGCATGGGGCAAGAGCTTGACAGGGTCCATCAAGTCCGGAAACACTAGGGGAGAAACATCCCCTTCTCGGAGCGCCGTAATCTCTTGAGTTGAATATTCAGTTATCTGAAATGTATTGGTATGTTCTCATGCCTTCTATCGAAATTAATTCCACTATACTTGCCGATGTATCCCTACCTTTATAATAACTAGCTTTGTACTTCAAGCTGCAGTCTCGTGTATGCTTTGCGCACCTCCTCCTGGGATTTGATATGTTCACCAGTAACCTTGTGTCTACCGCGTATTAATTTTAATTCGCCTTTACTTTAGGAGATCCTACATAATTATAACATCGATATTCCTGATAATTAGTGAATCGCAAAAGGCTCCCTCACATTCTTTCTGCTTGTCAGGTCACAACACAAGGGTATCTTCGGGGTCGTTTGTAACGAGTCTACAGACGCTGAGAATAATAAGATATCTATGTTATAGGGGTAGATGTCACAAATTATAAACAGGTGAACTCAGTCGACCCCCGCTTTATACCTTTTCACTAATAGAGGACACTGGCTCCCCTTCTTGAATTGGCCAGACACATAGGGACGAGTAAGAACACTGCACGCAAAAGTTCAGGGAAAGTGCTCGACGGACACGAAGGGAACCTACACGTTTGCTTTGTAAATCTTCTTGTCAGTCTCGGCGAAGACAAAGTTGGTCAAGAGAATATACAAGAATGTCTTCATCTCAATCATCGAAAAACGCATGCCAATGCAGGACTAAAGATCGTTGAATGGTGATTACCTAGTGAAGGGTCAGAGGTATACACGCACCCTTGGGCCTGCTGAGAAAGTGAGAAGATTCGAGTAAAGACCTGGAACGGCTTCAACGGCTTCAGGGAGATTGTCCCAACGGTCAGGACTGAAGGGCATGTGAGACCAGGCCCAGGCACGCGGAAGATCTCACTCACTCAAATTCCCATGCATCCTCACCCCAAATACCTTTGTCTAGGTTGAGAGCCTCCACGGGAACGTGGACGAAAGTTCCCTTCGATATTCGGATAGATCTCTGATCCGAAACACTCCCATCATTGAGATGGACAGGGTATGATGTTGGTATTTCGTCATCTTGGGTGGCAACGCGAAGGGATGAGTGTACTGGTGGCACAAGGCGCAGGGACTCGCGAGTTACGTTGTTCAGGTAGGGAAGGTTGGACAATGCGACGTGCAATGACCCAATCTCATCTGCTGTTAAACACGATATAGGCGTGGGTGGTGCGACACTGAACAACTCAGCACGCAGGCGCGTCTGCATATCGGGATGTCTCGCTAGCAGGAGCAGAGTCCACGTGAGAGCGAGAGAGGTGGTATCAGAGCCTGCAAACATGAACGTATTGATGTTGTGGAGAATGTCTTCATCCGAGATTCGTTGGTCGGCGGGTAGGTCTGTTGCTACGTTTGATTTCACTGTGAGGCGCAGCCAGTTGAATATTGTGGTGAAAAGTTCGTCAACCAACTCACGCAAGAGGGTGAGTAGATCCTTGTCAGCATAGCCGGAGCCGCTTTTTTCGCCTTCCATGATCCTAGTTTTCTTTGACTGGATGAGCTTTCCTGCGACCCGGTGAATGACGGTCTGACACCGCTTCACAGTCTTCACCCGTTGGTCTGGCTGTCAGAAGGTGCTGTCAGTACGTACAAAAGATGACCCGGATCTACTCACGAGAAGTACGTTGAGAAGGGGGAAATATATTCCAAGGACGGTTCGAAGCCCATCACCCTGCGAGACAGCAATCTCAAACATTTCCTTGTACGCAGCAAAGAGCTCGTCCGACTCATTTTGGATGGCGTTGAAATGATAATCGAAACCTGTTGCGCCATTGATTCGGTACACGCCAAAAAGTAGTTGAAATCTTACCTGCCAAGCCTATCACATCAAAAGTAGCTCGACTGATCCAGTGGCAGACATCAATCTCAACTCCCTTATCCTCAGCAGGAGACATCCCGTCTAGCAGTTCGCGCCATTTCTCCTGTAATTCGTTTCCTTTGCGAAACACCAGCGGAACAAGTGCTCTCAAGTTTTGGATAGAGAATGCAGGCGTAGCGACGCGTCGCTGACGTTTATGAATATAGCCTTCTGCAGCGAGCATACCACAGCCGATGAGACTCGTAATCAATCTCCGCGACTGCCACGGTTTCTCGTAGATGGTGCTGTTTTTGAGCACATGGGATACTGAGACAGGGTCAAGGGGAAGCAGACGGTCATCCCACTGGAACATGCATCGTGCGGTAAGTTAAATCCAGGCAATGACGCTTGGACGCACGTACAGGACCGAGCCCCCTAATACGTACGTTCCGACCATACTTGTCAACATACAACGCATGGGTTTTTGGTGATCGAAAAGGACTATGGACCGAGTATATGGCGTTGAGCTAGAGAGAGCTATGACGAGAAGTGCTTACTCGAGTACGGAAGACATATGGTTTCCGAACAAGGTTCGTACAGGTGGTCCAGCCAGTTTCCGAAGAGGGTTGAATCGGGGTGCTATGAGGACATGGTATACAGCGAAAGAAAGAAGTGGCACGAATGCAGAACAGATGAGGCTTAAAACAAGAGGCCGTAACAAAGGCATGTTCACCGCAAGTGCATTGGAACTTGCAAGCACAAGGACGTAGTGGGCCACAGTACTAGTAGTAGTTGCGTTGAAGCTGGCCCGGGTGCACCAAGAACAATAAGCGTGACACGTCACATGACCCATAAGTACGCGATCGTCACAGGTCTTTTGATTCGACTCGACTAGAAACTAGACACGAAACTTGGTATCATCGGCAGTATGGAAGGAGGAGAAGGGAAATCGTCCAGATCAACAACGCTGAAGCCCCCACTGCAGAGCGTCGCCAGTGTCATCACCGACCCAGGATACTCGTGACCACCTTCCTCCACCTCCGGAGCGGATTCTGAAGAGGCAGACCCCCCTCCATAGTACCAGCCTGGGTTTTCAGATGACACAACGTCGTCCAGCATCTTGACGCTCAGAGAAAGTAACACGCCCTTGTTCGTCTGCATGCTCCTTGTTTGCACCCTTCTTAGCTCGAACGCCTCTTCGTGGAGACTTTCCCCTTCAGTACCGTCCCCCAGACTCTCTAGCGACGCCATCGATGATCTACTTGATCCCCCGTCTGAAGTCATATCTGGCGCCGAACTTTGCAAGGATTTCGTATCTTCGTACATCGTTTCGTCACTTACTACGACTTGGTAGTCCTTTGGGCCCTCTCGAGTTGCGGTGTCGATCAATTCGGGTCCGTCATGGCTCGTCGAGTACACGCCAAGTAGGGATCGAGACCTAGGAGTAGCCGCTGGATGAACCGACAGGACGGGGCCGGAGTCGAACGATCGTTGCAATGCAATCCCCAGTGTGACCGCGATTTCGCTGGCTGTTTGGCTTTGACAGTCTTCTTCAAATTCTTCGGGTATACGAGCTAAGAAGGGTCGCGGCGGTGCCACAAACAGGAATGCTGGGGTGAGCTCCGACGGGGTCGACGGGATCGGCTGTGGACTTGCGATGGATAACGTCTGTGGAGGGCCAAGTGCAGGGGGGGGTGCGCGCGCGCCCGTTTTGTGATTGCGTAGTGCTAGTGACAAGTTGCGGATGGGCCAGATGTCGGAAAGCCTTCCACGACGGTCCCTCCTGACCGCAGGTGACGGACAGTTCAAGGGGGTCAATGTCCTCTCGTCGTAAGGAAACCCCTCCGTTGTTGCCTTGATGTACTCGATCGGCGAATGTGGTGAGTGCTTGGTGGTCCTGGATTTCCGTCGTCCACACCATCCAGGCTTGGGTCGTGAAACACCTCGAGTTCTTTTTGCTCTTCTTCTCAACATTTCACCTCCGACCACCAGGCCCACGAGTCCGCCCAGGACAAGAATAACGACAATGACTGCTGCTGTGACATTCCCGGGCACGTCGTCAGACTGTTGTGACCCTTGCGGCTGACTGTTACTATATGTACCCCCCGTTGGTCCAGGGGCGAGCTGTTCCGACACGAATGATGGAGCAGAATCTGTCGAAAGTAGTGGCGGCGGGGCTGAGGGTTGTACAGCTGCGTCCAAGATGGGCGGTTTGCGGTGCTCCTTGCGCGATGCTGAGGGCTGCGTTAATGAATGACGAGAGAAGCTGAGTAAGCGGGGATGAAGGTAACGTCTGTGTCCAATTGGTGAGGGTGATGCAGGGCCAACGACTGGAGTGAATGCTGGTGCCATTGTTACACTGGACGAGGGAGGGAGTCGCGAGACACCAAATCAACGCTCAGAATACCATAAATATGCTGGCGGCTGACCATAACTCTCCTTGGATGAAATGTCTGCATGTCAGCCACAACCCCGAATCCTGGACCTGCGGCCGACAGCAACACATCGTCCTAAACTGAGTTACCTCTAACTTGCGGACATGCATGATGATAGTACTAAGTCGTACTCGGCCGAGTGCAGTACTCTTTTGAGTAGCTATGCAGCTGCTATAGCCTCGACCTCAACTTCTACTCCTCCGGCGAGCATCCCTGTTTCGATGGTAGAGTGCGCAGGCCCGAGCTCTTTAATCAACTACCCAAGAGAACTGGCACCAACCTGCATCTGAACGATAGATGGAAAAGGGAGATTATGTACCTGTTAAGTCGCGTGTCGTATTCATGCGAGAAAGTCACGAGCAAAGTTTGTCAGGTATATGTTGATCTTGACCACCTCATCATAGGAAGAACCAGTAGCATTCAGAATGTTGGTAATGTTAGCAATACACCATGTCTGGTGAAAATATCGCTGGCCAAGTTGTGCACCTCCCCTTGATCCAGCATAGCTTACAAAGGTCACTTCACTCCTGATATGATACTACCCTCCCTGTTGATGGGGGTTTGGCCACTGATAAAGATTAGGCCAGGCACCTTCACTGCATGGGCTGTCAAAGATGTCAAATTTCCAAGGAGCAGGAGCAGGAGCCAGAGCTGGAGCAGGCAGCAGATTCATGTGGAGTTGCTTGAAGTGGCATCAGGGAAATGGTGAAGAAAAGATAATCCATTATATGGTCATGATACTGATGACATTGGATTATAATGGTATATCTTTATAATCCAATGTCATCAACATCATGACCATATAATGGATTATCTTTTCTTCACCATTTCCCTGATGGGTGTGTGAGGTCATCAATGGTGGGACTTGGTGGTCATTGTACCTCCAGGGCATCTGGAGGTGTGTGGTCAACTCCCACTGTTCTATGCAGGTCCAGAGTTCTGAATTCTAGGTTCTCCTCTTCCATGTCCTTATGCTCTGCCTTGCATTGCCTCGGAAGTAGTCCCTCCCACTGTCCCTCAACATCGGGGACATTCCATGGGGCAAGGTTGTGTGCAGAGATGGTTCCAGTCTCATCAAAGGTGATGTGTCAACTGGAGATGATTGTCTGACATTCAACATCTAGGAGTTTGTAGGCTTGTTGGCCATAGGTGTAACCAATCATGATGCATTTCCATCCATGGGAGTAGAATTTTCCTCCACATTGTTCCTTTGGTATGTGATCATAGGCAGGGCAGTCAAAGGGGTGGAAAATGGTGGGATCAATGCATCAGGGAAATAGTGTTTGATAGGGGTTTTCTCCATGGAGTGTGGATGTTAGACTTTGTGTGGTGATGTAGGTGGTGATGGACATGGCATCTGCCCAAAAGGACTTTGGGAGTTGGGATTCCTCCAGCATGGTATTTGCAAGGAGGGATAATGTCTGGTTTATCCACTCCACTAACCCATTTTGCTCCAGAGTGTGGGGAGTGGAGGTCTCATGCAGAGTTCCATCCTTTTGGAGTTGTTTTTGGAAGGCCTCATTTACATATTCTCCCCCTCTGTTGCTCTGAATGAAGTCTACATAGGTGTCAGAGAATTTCTCTTGTCCAATCTCTGTCTTGAGTAAAAGGGTATCACTGATGTTGTCCTGAATGATTCTGTGGGCTCTCTCATTCTGCTTGACAAAATACAGTAAACTCCAGAACAAGAACATCAACTCTGCACTCCTGGAATGTCAGAGTTTGTACCTCTGCTCCACTGCCAGGTGGAACCACTTGGAGTCTCAATGACCACTCGAAATTCATGCAGACTTGCATGGACTCTTATTGCACTTCATCATCCTTTTCTTGTCATCACTCCCAAGCTTCCATGGATGCTCCATTACTTCCTTACATCGCTTAATTCCATCCTCCCTGTTCCTGTTCCTGTTTCCCTGATTATTATTAGCGAGCACTTCTCTGCCCATTCTGCCACATATATATACTTGGTTTTTACTTCAGATTCCTCAGTTGTTCTTTGCCCCTCTTAGGCAGCAGCTGAGGTGAGTTTACTTTATACATACCTATTTACTACTCCTAGCTAGTCTCTAGTAGTCTGGGCAATCACTGCCCTATTATAGTTTTTGTCACCACTCTGTCCATTTCCAGACTTCTTCCACTGTGGCTGTGCTGGAGATCATCAGAGTTCTGGATAAGGTAAGGGAAATGGTTGAGGGACCAGGAACACTGGGGGATGTGGCAGAAACAGGTACAGTGGTGGTGGTACCTGGGATACTGAGGGATGTGATTGGACAGGTGTCAGTTCCCAGGGCCACACCTAGGACTTTCTCCCTCCAAAGTTTCACTGTGATCCAGAGTTTTCAGATTTGGAAGTTTGAGGGACCAATCAGAGCCAGATATGTGGGAATGTCAGCAGAGGCTATATTGGACAACATGGTAGAAGTCCCAAGGGTCCAGAGTTTGTCTGGATGTGCACTGAGGGATTGTGTGAGAGTTGAGTCATTCTGGAGAGGTTTCTTTCCACTAGTATGCACTAGTGGGGCTCATAACCTGACAAAAACTATAATAGGGCAGTGATTGTACAGACTCAGCCACTGCCTAAGAGGGGCAACAAACAACTGAGGAATCTGAAATGAAAACTAAGTATATATATGTAGTGGAGTGGGCAGAGAAGTGCTCACTAATAATAATCAGGGGAGTAGGAACAGGAACAGGAAGGAGATGGAATTAAGCAGTAGAAATGACGGAGTGTCCCTGGAGGCTCAGGAGTGATGATAAGAATATAATGATGAAGTGCGATGACAGTCTGCGCAAGTTCTGGATGGGTTCTGAGTGGACACTGAGACTCTGAGCAGTTCCACCTGGCAGTGGAGTGGAGGTACAAACTCCAACCTTCTAGAAATGTGGAGTTGGTGTTCTGGTTCCAGAGTTCACTGTATTTTGTCAACATCAAGCAGTAGCAACTCACTGTCATGTGACAATATCTCCTCCAAATCTTTTAGTCCATTGTTCATTACTCCCCCATCTCTGATATCCCCTCCCAATTCTGACATTGACTTCAAGTTGAGTCTTCAAGTTCCGTGGCATCAAACATGGAGCTTGATGATGTATGCTTTGTCCATCTTCTAGGAGCAATTCAAGCCCTCCATGATGAAGTGGAGAGGGAATGAGTCCTTGAGAGGCCAGCAGAGCCACCAATGCATGCCCCCCAGCTCCAGTTGCTTGCACACTTTGGTGACCATTGTCTGGAATTATTCCAAAAGAAGTTGCGCATCCACCCATTGATCTTTGATGACATCCTAGACCAGATCAGTGACCACCTGATATTCCAAATCATTCAAACAATAAACAATTACTGATTGCCATCCAGCTTGGTATTTTTCTCAACCATGCAGATCACTATAATTCTGAGATACCTCGCAGAAAGACAACTAAGATTACAAAGATGGCCAAGTCACTGTAGTATATACAAGACTGTTATTAAATGGCAGGTAAAATGAAGGGGGGATAAGCAGAAATGGCAACATTGTGAGCAGTGAGAGGCAGTGGGGAAGGGAAAAACAAAGTACAGAACAAGAATGTAGTTAAACACATGTTCTCCAGAGGATATTACCCAGTGGGCAGGTGTTAGTGTTGCGACGGTCATCAACTGTATGCACCATGTAATGGCAGCCATCCTTGACCAACACAATCAATATATCTATATGCCATCATCCCATTCCAGGGATATAGGACAAGCACAACAGTTTACCAAGTCATGAACTTGACAATCATGGAGAAACAGTGTATTTGTAGTGGATGGATCTGCTATCAATTTGTTTGCAAAGCCTAGCCTGTACAGAGAAATATTCTATGACTGGAAGTTGAATTACTCTTTGAATTGTCAGGTCAGTAATAACATTAGAATGTTCATAGAAATAAACTTACCATCTTTGGGAAAGCTCATGATCATGCTACACAACCTCCTGATTGTGGATTATGCACTGGGGTAGCTGGGGAGCATTCATGATGCATACACATTTTAGAATACTCACATTGCAAAAAATCATGGGGCCCTCATTCCACAGATCACTGGATGTGAGCAGACACAGCATATCCCACTGAGAAGTGGTGTGTCATACCTTTCAAGAAACCACAGGAAGCCTAAATTGGAAGCAGAACACACACAGTTGATATGTGTCATAGGTATGTGCCTATGATGTTCCCTGCAGCGCTCCACCATGCTGATCACCTATCTTCTATAGGTCCATGTCCATGTTGAGCATGCTTTTGCAGCATTGAAAGGCTGTTTCCAATCCCTTTATGAGCTTCATTTGTGGATGAAGATAGAGGACAACTTGTATATTGCTGTGTACTGGGTGGCATTGTAGGAAAGCAGTCTTCCCTATGATTGCAAGTGCCAACTTCCAGTATCTCCATCACCATACTGGACTAGCCAAAGCACCACAGTTTATTCTGTCTGCCATCTGCCACATCTCTGCTTTATTCCTTCGAAATCCATCCATATCTGTGTGATGTCCACACCCTGTGCATCATGGAAACCCGTCTGTCTTTACAGATCCCTGTGTCCATGTCCACCCATATCCAGTCCTGTCCATCCTAACTTGCTGGTAAGCCTTTTTCTTCTCTCTTTGCATTCCTTCCACCAGACATAGTCTGTGGACCACTCTATATGTATTTTCTCCACTCCGTTGACACATACCGTATGGTTTGGTTTGGTTTGACACTGTTGTGGGTAACTCCACACTATAAAAGTCTGTACCTAGTCCCTGGAAATGCATCTTTTGTCACCATAGATTTGAGGTCAGATGCATATAAGACCCAGATGAAAACGATGCAGCTACCGACTCCTCTACACACCCTGACACACTTAGTTCTTCTTATACCACTCCACCTGTCCACCTGCCCCAGAAACCCCATGGAAAGCACTTGACACTTGTGCCTATACCCCCTAAGGACTGACAGATTTTCTCTTCTACAGTTCTTTTCACATGAAATCCCTCCTGGGTTGATAATATCACACCCCTTCTTTATACTATTCACTCAGTTCTGACCTCCTAACACCAGGAAGGGACTTGGTATCTTTTCAGCATGCTGCCTGATCCTACACAATATGATTATCTGATCTGAGGAACAACATGAAGGTGAAATGAGGGAACCATGGACTGGGTGATAACAGAAGGACAAGAAGTGGATGATGGGCAGGGTGACCAGATTTACAATCAGGTGGGAGGGACTAAGGGACAAAGGTTCCATGGGCACTTGATGGAAAGGTTGTTTGAGGAATGTGGTCTCCAGTTCTGATGAAAAAAATGTACAAGCATCATGATGTAAGGCATAAATGGTCCATTGTACTCCAAACATAACAGCAGAAAGGGAAAACAAACCTGCACATTGCACAAAAACATGGGACTGACATGGTCAAGAAAACACATGAAGGGGACAAGAAATGCATGGAAGCATCAAGAAAATGCATGGAGGGGACAACAACATGGGGGACAACAAGTACATGAAATGAAGGCTGGAAGACTGTTATACATGTATGATGAATAATAAAGGGTAAAAGTATGTCCATGGTGTATGGGTCTTAGGCATAGCCTGAGCCTGAGCTGGCATCTGCACCTGAGAGTGTGGAGGAAGGATTGGCACTGTGACCATGATTTTTCTGCTTCTCAAATTCTGCCAGGCAAAGTTGGAGCATGAGTACTTGAAACTGCTTCTTGAAAACCTTTGAATCAGCTTTCCGGAGCTTGAGATTAGTCTTCTTTACCTCCAGTTGATGTCAGTGAATAGCTTCTGCCTCTGCACACTCAGTGACCTGCTGTACCTCAAGAAATGTAATATCTTTATCCTGAATCCATGCTTGCATCTTTATGCTGTACTGCTCATTCCTGAGGACACCAGATGAAAGCTTTTGATCCTGAGACCCTGCATCAAATTCATCAAGGCACTCCTTCAGATTGTTCTTCATCTGATCAAGGGTACTCCAAGTCTTTCCCTTTGTACAACCTTGAGATACCCTGGATGCTGGTGCAGAGTGTTGTGGTGGAATAGCTGCACTGCTAGATGGTGACATGGATGGTGGGGCAAAGCTTGTGCCAGAAATGGATGAGGAGCACTTGTCTCCCACAGGATATGGAGTTGATTGGAATGCAGGGTGTGAGTCCCAGGATGGAGTTTGAGGTAGCTGAGGTAGCTGAGGTTTCTAACCTGACCCAAATGGAGGCAGCTTGGGGCCAACAGTGTTAGGAAACTGCAGGTGTTGGTTAATAAAATAAGAATAATAAGAATAAAATACCATTACATGGTATTTGCCACTGAAAGATGCCCTGCCACAGTGCAAGGCACCTGGCAGGGGGTCTGCATTGACTGGCATCTGATTCCGGGCTCCCTCAGGCTTGTATACCCTTCCCTCTTCCTCCTGCTCAGCTTGATAATTGAACTCATTAACTGGCCCTTCTTCCCCATCCTCCATCATCACATCACAGTTGTGGTAGAGGATGTCCCCTGTATCAGGATCAATATCCCAGCTAATGGGCTGATACCCCTCTGCATCAGCTGGTTTGCCATCATCATCTAGCATGTTGGTATCAGCATGTGTATCTTTGTTTATCTGATCTTGAACCTGAGGAGCATCTTGATGATTATGGATGTCCTGGGCTATAGGGCACCATGATGGATCATAGATAGGAAGTCGCTTGTCCAATCAGTAGAAGGGGCAAAATCAAATGGCCTGGTGTCATATGAGGGAATTCCATGCTACAGTACATCACAGTCTTCAAAGTGGAGGAAAGCCTGGAGAACATTCTCTGTTATAAAAGCTGTAGTGAAGGAAATAATTGCCAGAGAATAAAACTCACACTTTAGATTTTGATATGCTGGGTCACCAGGCTTCACACCAGCACCTGTTGCTTTGAATCAATTGCACTGGGCCCAGTATTTGGTCTTCAACCTAGGTGTGATGTGGTCAGCTATCAAGCAATTGAATATGATGGCTAACATATGTGCTCAAATGACTTTGCACAGCTGATGCAAACTTGTCAGGCTGTGATGTATATGTGCTGCTATAAGTTGCATCCTTCTCAAACAATTCCTTGGAAATAATGGGGTAAATGTCCTTCTTGTGACATCCTGTAGCCCTAGCATTGGTGGGGGGGTACTGCTACTCTCACCAGAGGATTTATCATAAAAGAGGACAGCACAATCTGTGGGGTGTTCTAAGAGCCATGCAATTAAATGATCTGTTAGATAAGGATAGGGTTCCCAATATACTGCTTCACTTGATGAAGCATTTGATTCTTAGCTCAGGGGGTTAAGACTTGTAGTATGATGGAAGTGGATTGTCTGGTTCTTGTTGGTACTGGCAGTGGAGGTCTTGGATGAGGTCTTGAGCTGTTGAATGAGCACTGCTGCCTTTTTTTTGATTTCTGAGGTGGAGGGTTGACTGGGGTGAGGGGGGGAATTGGGACGACTTTTCTTGCTGGAATATGGGGGGCACCTGACAGCATTGGGAACTTTCCCTTTTCCTGGAGGCATACAGAGCATCTTAGGCATGGACGAAGGGGAGACATGTTTTCAATCTCTGCTTCAATCATGCTGCATGAGTCACTGACAGTTTGCACAACCTTGTGCAACATTTGCACCAGCTTAGCCAAACCTTAGCCAACTTTGAATACCATTATTCAAACTGAGCAAGCCACCCCAGGAGAACACATGGAGTGCATTCACAGGGGAATCCTTGGCATCTTCTCTGCGATCGACAACAATGTGCCCATGGGTTACTGGCTCATTGACTTCCAGTATTCACATTTTGCTAATGGCTGTGGAGGCAGGAATACTCATTACAGAAGATGTCATTAGATTCTGGGCCAGAACACCAAGCAAGACATATGCACCAAAGACAGAGCCAGCAATGGTTGCAAATCCTGAGTGACCTCTGTCAATAGCTTATAGAATTTCTTGCCATGGGACACTGACCAGATGTCATGACAACATGGAGCTCAGAGGGAGTCATGATATCAATATAGGGTTTGACCAAACAAGTGGACTTGGCTTGGCTGACCCATGGTGATGCAGCTGCCACAACAGCTTCAGCACAAGAAACATTCATGAGCTTGAAGAAGAACCATGCACTTGTGGGGCAATCAGTGATGACATCCAATGCATGAGCAAAGCATATTTACATCTCATGTACATGTCACTCCTTCATGCCATTCACCCTGATTGTTAACTCTGGTTCCTCCAGGCTGTCTGGAGTTGTCAGAGGTACTTGAATGGACTTCAGCTTCAACTTATGTGTTGTGCCCTTGTCTGAGTTCAGTTCAGTATTTGGCAGAGGAGCAGAGTGACAGAGTGGAGAAGCAGAGCAATGGACAAGTGGAGGATCAGAGGGTCAGAGTGACAACACAAGAAGACTAGCTTCAAGTCATTGATGGAGGACTTAGAGGACATGACAAGAAAAGTGACTTTAGTCAATATTTGAACTGCAGAATACAGAATACAAGAAGGGTTTATATACTATGGTGACAAGTAAACATGGAGGGCACTAGAGTACCAGAGTGGAACAGAATATGAGTCAAAGTATTGGAAAGATAGAGAATGAGTTAGAATGAGTCAGAATGGAGTGAGTTGGAAGATGGAATTAACAGATATGTCAAGTGTCTGTCAAAAGTATGAAGGATAAAGAAACAAGGCACAGGACAGAAGTATTAGAGATAAGTGGAAAGGTGGAATTGGAGATAAGCAGAAAAGCAGAAAAGCAGAGTTGCTGATAGGCAGAAAAATGGACTTGCACATAGGCAGAAAAGTGGACTTGACTCCAGAGGAGCAGAGTTGACTTGCATGACACAGAATATGACAGTGATTGAAAAGGCCACATTTTCAATCACAGAGAATGGCATGAATGAGTGACATGTACATGAGAAAAGACATGCACAGGGCATACACAAGGGGGTATGAACTAACCAACATATGCGGTAGGATAGACAATGATACTGGAAAATAACACGAATAATTATAGTGACTTGGGGTATCAAGTTGGTTTTTCGAAGTGTACATGTTCTCCCCATCGCTCCCACACCTGGTCTCCGACATGCCCTAGCGCACGCGACACTTCTCTCCGAATTGACATCCACCCTTCTTGCCGGATTGTCTCGTAGGAATCAAATACTGTCCATGGTCGTGAAGTAGAGAGCGTGCCTGAGAAGTACGAACTACCCCGAAGGGGAGTCAATTCGGGGTACAGAGGGTCGTAGTATGTCGTATAGAAGAGACGACGAGCCTCTACGTGAGCATATCTGGGCAGGAAGATTGAGCTGGGGATGGGACAGAATAGTGGGTGGTTATCATTACCTCCACATTGCCAAAACCAATATCAATTGGATGACGACGCTGCAGCAGACGATGGTTCCGTTCCTGGATATTCTACCGCCGTTCGTAGCCTCAGGCTGTATAAGATGTGGGTATCATACTGGAGCTGTGATAATCGATACACGTACCAGAAGTCCATTGATCCATACGGATGGTTTGCGACTGCGACGTAGATTATGTTCCCTAACCGTTTCGATCTGGAGATTTTGGGCAAGTTGGTTTCGGGCAAGTCGAGCTGCCTTCGAGACTTCATCGAGCTGCTCTAGGTGGCTAGAATTGAGTTCAAGATCTTCGGATCTGTCGATCAATGGGGCGGTTCATTCACAGTCTTGGCACAAAAGTACAGAACAACAGACCTGTCAGCATCACTCAAGCCTTCAGCCAGATCCCTGAGCGTCTGTCTGATACGAACCAACGCGTCTGCATGTTCAAGGGGGAGGTCGTCCGAAAGAACAGAAACGTCTCCTTCAAACGACCTATCTGCTCCGCGGTCTGATGCATCGACAAGCTCCAAGGAGTCATCGACTTCCTTCCCCATCGCATCCACGATTCGCACTGTACCACGACTCGTGCTGCGAGGGGTGGCTAGCGGTGCCGGATGTGAAGAACTGGGAGTCTTCCCCACTGCATCCGCATGACTATCTGGGACAAGTGCCACTGCCTCTGCAGGCGCTTCTTCGTCGACCCTTTCCCGCCCATACGCATCTACCACTCGAACAGACGGAGATCTCCGAAGGGATCGTTGAGATGGCGCATTATCGCGAGAAACAGGTGTTGTAGGTCGTTCTGGGGTAGCAGGTCTGGGTGACGCAGTGGGCGTAGTTTGTGGCTGACCAAATCCATTCACAACCACCGCTCTTTTTGCCTTATCCCCCTCCAGCTCCGTAACAGCCAATCTTGACTGGGGAAACTCAGGATTTGTTAATCTTATAGCAGACAAAGGTAGATCCTGGTGTCCTTCCACCGTAGACGTCTCCGATTCTGTCACATCAAAGCGAACTTTCAATATGCTCCGCCTCCTACCAAGTGACCCAAATTGAGACTGGTCCAGGGCGTTGGTATGGATGGCAGGCTGATCCGGAGTTGCCATCCACGCACCAGGTGGTGCGGGCGTGCGTAGGGGCAACGAGTTGGCCCGTGACAATATTGTAACCGGCGTAAGGAGTTCGCCACGGGTAACGCTTTCGCCTGTACCGGGGTAGGAGGTGGTAGAAGGTAACGGGATGGAAGTAGATACCAGAGGCGTCGACTCTGAAACGAAAGCAGGCGCAGAGGAAGACGACCGTGGGTTGAGCATACCAGGCACCGGCGTCGCTGCCCAAGCACCAGGCGGCTTCGGTGTCTTCATCGACGTATAGTTCGGGTTGAGGATGAGATGCCCGCTCTTCCTCGGCGTAGCATCTACTTTTAGCACTTCATCATCCGAGGACGACGGCGGGCCAGGGAGTTCTGGAAGGTCGCGTGGGGGCGAGGGCGTTCGGAAGTTTGGAACAGTGTTTCTAATAGATTTTTGGGGCGGAGGCGTAGCAAGACCGAAAGATTGCGATATATCCGCGCTTGGTAAGTGGAAACTAGGATCAGCGGGAGGTGGGGTATCAGGAGAACTGACAGGCAACGCAGGAGACCCCACCAGCAGATTAGGGGCTAGGGAACCTGAGGATGAACCAAGAGCCCTCTGGAGGCGAGTTTCGTCAGCAATCGGAGCAGCTGTAGAAGACTGAGTTGATCTTGACGGGGATGAAGGTGGAGACGCCAACACCTCGGTCTCAGCATCCGTCTCAACCTCTTCGAGGAGATGGTTCGGAGGATCAGTCCTTGGCGTGGTCGACTGAGGAGGAAAATCGGTGATAGATTCTTCATCGCTCGCTGCGTTGTGTCTTAGCCGACATAAAATAACATAGACCGTGACATACCCAGTACCATATCTTCTTGGCCCCACGAATCGTCAGGCACCCGTGGAGGACTGACGAATTCGCTAAGTTCAGTTAGCCCCCTGTAGCGACCCCGTTTAAACGATAGTTCATCACCGACGACGTGCGTGAAACTCATATCACTGGCCTCGTGACCAACACTTGAAAAGCTCTTCGTCACATGACGCACTGGGATCAGGCTGGACTTGATGGCTCCCCCACTACTCGACGGCCGAGGACTGAGCATTGGGGACGAAATATTCATATTGTGGCCACGAGACTCATCCCGATGCTGTACATG
The DNA here is from genome assembly GCA_000827395.1 of Paxillus rubicundulus Ve08.2h10. Taxonomy (NCBI): domain Eukaryota; kingdom Fungi; phylum Basidiomycota; class Agaricomycetes; order Boletales; family Paxillaceae; genus Paxillus; species Paxillus rubicundulus. The sequence goes on along the minus strand of KN824922.1, from coordinate 11,327 downwards.
TCGGTCAGGAGAGTTGTCGAACTCGAGTGGAGGAAGAGGTTGACTACGAGGGAAATGCCAACCAAACTTCGATGTGGCGCCCGGCGTTTTGCGCGAGTTGGGGCCATTTGGTGTAGACTCACTAGCAACAGTGTCATCACCGTTCAACTGCGAAACTGAGCGATCATTAAGCTCGTGTCGCTCGACTGTGAACGGCATCGAATCCGTCTTGTGAATGAAGCCCTGTAACTTGGTTGACCATAGTGTAGCCTCTTGATGTCCATTGGAACCTCCCAATTGTGGCAGACTGGAAGTTGCACGGAGTGTGTTGTTACCCTCCCTTAAATTCTTGTTTTTTTTGAAGAGCGAAGGCGGAGAGATGCTCTCTTGTTCCCCACTTTCACGGCCGTGATGTGTGGAAACTGACCACTTAGGGTGGGGTGAGTTCCAGTTCCTTTCGCGCTCGTGCGCTACCTCCTCCTTCCCTTCTTGCTCCTGCTCCTTCAGTGAATCATGACTGCTACCCAAGGAAGAAGTGGGTGAGTCAGAACGAAGAGATGCACGGGAAGACTGTCGCCGGAGAGATGCAAGGGTTGGTGTAAGGTAGGGTGTCGCGGAGAGTGGTCGGGGCGGGTGAGAATGCGAGTGAGAATGTGTAAGAGAGTGATTCGAACTAGTGCTCAGACTGGAGGATGGTCGGGGAGGGGGGTGTCGCTTGTTCCATTCTCGTTCACGTTCGTGGTTTGTTTCTCGGTCCAGCTCCGAAATACGATCCCGATCTGTCAAGACACGTGTTTAAGTATGAAGAACAAAAGGAAAGGAAGGATGTGGAAAACTGACAATCAGCCTGCGAGCTCATCGAGCTGGGCCGGGAGCTACGCTCACCATCAAAACTCCGGAGAGACGCAAGGCTTCCTCGTCTCTCAAGTTGTCCATGCATGGCCCTGGGCGAGCCACTGCTCGACATTACTGACTCGTGAGTAGGAGACTTAACATGGGGAGGTGAGGGTAATTCTTGCGAGTGACGGCGATGGGATTCTTGCGAGTGACTGTGGTAGATGTCCGGAGTACCCGACCTCGACTGAGGTTTCGGGCGATTCCACTCTCGTTCGCGTTGATGATTGGAATGGTGTTCCTTGCCTTGTATGGTCAAGATATATACAGGGTTATATCTTGGATGTATCCAACAACACTCACCATCCGCTCCATTCAATCCGGACAACGAAGAGCTTGCTTTTGGCACTGTTAGTCAGTGCTGGTGAATGAGCAAGTTGATCTGCTTGTCGAGGAAACTTACAAATAAACTCGCGACTTGCACGCCTGGAGTTTGTCTCTAATTGGTGCCTGCTTCTTCCTAATGACGGGGGCGGGCGGGAGGCACCCGGTACCATATCCATTTGTGTGAAATCGGGAGTGGATGTCGAAGCTGTGCGTTTCGAGAACTTGAGACACGAGAAGGACTTGGGCTACGCTGATAGTAATCGCACCTTCATATTCGGAATTGAGAACGTTACCTATTGCTTGTTGCATTTCTGAATCTTGTTCTAGCAAATCTATTTATGGTGAATCTGCGGAAACCACGTGTCCTGACCAGAAACTCACTGGATTGGAATGCCAGCTGCGATGGCATTTGAAAAGACTGTCGAGGTGAGCCAGTAGCAACAGAAGGGGTTCCAGGAGATGGGTTGAGTTGCAACAACATAGAAGGTGCATGAGGATGATGATCAGGTGTTGATGTGCTTGTAGATGCTGAATGTAATTTTGATTCTACGACTTTCAACCTTTGGATCAAACAACAGATGTTTTATCACGTACGGTCATATAGTGCTGTTGGAAGGTTTTGATCCATAAGTTGTGATTGGGAAGACATGAGTCGTGCACGTAATGTATCAAAAGTAGCTGCTTGTGATAATCGGAAAGAAGAGTCGGATTCTCTCGTAGATCCTAGTGTGCGAGGTCTCGAGGTGTCCAACTACGAGATGGAATGATGACGCACTTGGCTTTTCAGCTTCCTCGTCACTCATACTTCGTCGCTTGCCTTTGTGCTTCGCCCTTTCTCTGTCCAGTACGGGTGTTATTTCGACTTGACTTGAATCTACGCTATTTCTGCGCGGCCTTCCTTTCTGTGGCGTATCTCCTGGCTCTCTGAGCGCGCGGGAGAAGATACTCTTTAAATTGTCGCGAGCAAGGCTGGAGGTATCAGAACCAAACCGTGGAAAGTCATCACTGGAGTCCACCTCAGATGGAGGGATTTGGGGGGCTGTGGAGGCGGCGTTCCGTGGCGAGCGCGGTTCGCGCGCAAGAAGAGCTCGGAGACGAGCAGCTGGTGTGTCGGCTGGTATCGCGGTGGCAGTATTCAGATCAGGGAAAGACGTAGGTGCCGGGTCACCATTTGGCGACGCGATAGCCTTGGCTGATATGCGGGGTGTCGGAACTTCGTCATCATCGTCGGGGATACTGGCAAAGTGAATGCGTGTTGAAGACGGCCCTGGTTGGGGAATCGTGTCTGTCCCGTTGTCCTGCATACGAGGACTTGGACTACGTCTTAGTCTAAGACGTGGTTTGAGTAAAATGGCTGGAGGAGGGGTTTCCATGATCGTGATCGCCGTGGGCGGTGGCGAGCTGGCCACCACGAGTGTGCAGCGTGTCTGCGTGCTCAAGCCTCTTGTTTTGTCTTACTCAATTCGGATCCTGTCAATGCACAACAAGTGCAAGCAAACGTCAGCTTGGCTTGCAGGGCTAACACGACAATCACAAATCTACCACCATCCCGGGCTAGTTTGGTGACCAGACGGGCCACTACGTCGAAAGCTACCTACTCATGCGAATCGGGCAGAGGAAGGATCCCAAGTACTGAGAAATCTACTTGCGACATGACCTCCACTGGGTACAAACGGGCCTAGCAGGTATCCGAGCTACGCACCTGGTCCGTATTCCCTGTTCAAACGCTCATTTGTTTCTGACAGGGCTTTTTCTTCACGAACAAACAAGCTGTTCCTTTATGCAACCTTATGCGACTTCCTTTGTCACTCCCTGTGAACCTGCTATACAATACAATGCAGGCAGCTTAGCCGCCAGAGAGGCATTGATGAATCCAGCAATCTAGTCAGTCTTACTCCGACTTGGATGCCCCGCATTATTTCTTGAGTGACTGGGTATAGGCTCGGTGCATCGTTGACAAAACAGAGTACTGGATTGCGATCTCGCCAAGCGCTACGGCGCTACTGTACATGTTACAACAAATGCTAAAATGGATGGAGAATTTTCCTGCATGATAGTTTGAGGGGACCTATGCATAGCACAACACGTTGTATTCCTGTCAAGTAGACCAGTTTCAGGTACAAATTAAACCTTGCAGTGACCCGATATCCTTACCTTGACCTTTTTCTCCGTACCGTCGTAAGGGATGAAACAACCATCCCCATAGGTCTCGCAAGCTTTGCCTGGGTGCACGGCCTCGTTGTGGTATGCTTGGGCGATGTACTGAGAATGACCATCGGGTTCCCTTCCACCTTCTACAGGTGTAGCACCTTGGAGAGTAGCACCTTGGAGAATGAGTTGACCAGAGCAATGCACCCATCTGACAGCCTGCGAATCGCCGACAAGGATCTCATACTTGTCGAGCTGCGGCAGCTCTCAATGACTGCAGACTCGGCAGAGCGCATCGAACACCTACGTGGATCTCATCTTTCTTGTATCCAATCACTGCACCTTTCTCGAAGACCCTGCAAGCCTTTCCGATCACTGATTAGATCGTCTATCAGAGAGAGGTCTTTCCTCAGAGCAGAAGTGGTGGCTCACTAAGTCCGCCCTGGGTAGTCGCAGCGAAGATTAGCAGCTGGAGTACAGTATCATGACACGTACGAACCTCATGATAGGCGCGGCAGATGTAAAGGTGCTCTCCACGCTCTTCACCGCCTTGAATAGCATCGCGAGGGATAGACTTGCCCTCGTTCCAGACCCAGGCAACTGGCCCATTATACGTTTTTGACCTCCATTGCTGGGTGCGTGCCTGAGATTCAACGATCCAGTTGTTCAAAGACCACTGATGGGCCTTTTTCTGCACGACAATCAGTCTCAAAGAAGGACCGGACCCGATATTCGCGCTCACCTCCTCCTCCTTCTTTCCGTGCTCCTTGTAGGCGTAATATCCGGCACCGATCGCGGCGACGCCCGCAAGGAGTCCCCCTCCGACCTATCGAGCATTAGTGACAGCTCACAACGTAGAGGTTGTAGGCACCTCAAGTTCCTTCTTTCGCTGGTCAGAGATGTCAAACCAGTGCTTTTCCGTTTCCTCTTTAGTAGGTTGCACAACAGGAGCCGGGTACGATGGCGGATCGGCCTCCTTGTGCTGGCGTTCCTGCTGATGCGGTTGTTTCTCGTAGCCATGGTGGCGTTGAGGCTCGTGGTCCTCTCCCCACTCGCCAGAGCTCTCGTGGTGGGGGCGGTGTCCGTGACCTCCTCCCTGCATGCGCCCCCAAAGTGCAGGGGTCTCCGGGGGAGTCCAGTCGCCCTGTTCCGCGTAAGCGAGAGCTGAACCGCTGAATTGTAGACTTACCTGGGAGCGGTGGGGTTGGATGATCTTGTATTCGGCCCCTGAAACGTGAACGTTCAGAGCAGGATCGACAGGTGGCACCCTGCATACCTTCGTATTGTACGACGTCGCCATAATTGTATTCTTCACCTGGTTGCCATCGAGGAGCCATCTTGTAACGAACAGTAAGAAAGTGGGGTAGACAGAGGTATTGCCTGAAGATTGGGTAGGTCCTGGGTATAGGGTATAGGGTATATATACCAAGTGAAGGTGGACTATTGTTTACATGCCAAGACCGTATTCAGAGAAGTGAGGAGTGCGAACTGGTCATGGGGCCCCGAACACTTGATGATGTTGGTCCTTTCCGAGAGACGAACAGAGGAGTAAGACGGTCAAACCTCGGATGGGGAAAGATTACTTCATATCAGATGATGATTATCTGATTCAACGATGCTTGAAACGAGGGTACTGGAGCACTGCCGTGGTGGTCCCCTTCCCGTGAAGGCCAGATCCGCGATGAGAACTAGTTGCGGTGCAGTTAGAGTGAGCACCATGGGCTCCGCAACGTGCGTCCTACCAAGCTTGTTCAAGTATGGGAGGAACGTGTGGATTGACCCTGGGGCCTGAACCATTTCGCGCTCTACCCTTGTCGGCTTGGATGTAGTCCCTCGACTCGTTGGTTCGTTCAAGGCAGTGCACAAGAGGCCCATGATCAAGTTTGGGTGACAACGTGACTGGTCGTTCACCACACTCGCTTTATCGGCCAGTATCGTCACCTTGACCACAATGAGCACGATTGAAGTGGTCTTCCGTATCGCACCCACTGCTCAGAAGTATGATTGGGGGAAGATTGGAAGCGATTCCAGAGTCGCTCAGCTCGCCGCTGGAGCAGACATGCCCGGCTTTGTGCTCGACAAATTGTCCCCTTATGCAGAAGCATGTAGCTTGGTGCGATTGTTTCTTCCGTGGTACTGATCACGCTTTCTAGCTTTGGATGGGCACCCATGTCAAATCGCCCTCGGGGGTCGTAGGTTCGGATTCAAACCTCCAACAGACCTTGGCTGCCAACCCACACCTCATTGGAAGTCAGGTTTCGAGCAAGTTCCCCACATCTAAGGGCAACCTTCCCTTCCTCTTCAAGGTCCTCTCCATAAACAAGGCGTTGAGTATCCAAACACACCCTGACAAAAGGACCGCAGAGAAATTGCACGCGACACAGCCATCCATGTACTCTGGTTAGCATCCTCCACTTCCAGGTGCCATAATCTCACTCAAGTTCAGATGACAATCATAAGCCCGAAATGGCCATCGCGTTGACGGACTTCAGGGGGCTATGTGGATTTTTACCTGTCTCCGAGATCGAGTCGTACCTCAGGAGCGTGCCAGAGTTTCGCGCACTAGTCACGGACGAAGTCGCAGACAGCTTTCTCTCGGCAGAGGAGTCAGGGAAGCGAGAGAAATTACAGACTCTCTTCTCTGCTCTGATGCAGGCAGATGCGGGCGCAGTTAAAGACAAGCTTGCGCGACTGGCGGAACGCTACAACACCGAGAGTGAAAAGAGCGAGATCGAAGACCTCGTTCTTACTCTCAATAACCAGCATCCTGGAGATGTCGGAGTGTTCTGCGTCTTCATGCTCAACTATGTCAAGTTGACCGCTGGACAAGCGATTTTCCTCGGCGCCGGAGAACCACACGCTTATGTTTCTGGAGGTATGATCCTGGTAGCGGAATTCTTAGGGGCGCCAGCGCTCATCGCTTGCGATCAGATATCATGGAGTGCATGGCCAACTCAGATAACGTTATTCGAGCAGGCCTCACACCAAAGCCAAAGGACATACCCAATCTCCTCTCCAGTCTGACCTACAAAGCCGGCCCATGGTCGGACCACACGGTCAAACCATCCACCTCCCCAGGCTCACACACTATCACCTACGACCCTCCTGTTCACGAATTCACCGTGCTTGCGATAGACTTGAAACATGGAGGAGAGGAGAGTCATAGACCGATCCACGGCCCCTCGATTATCATAGCCACTGATGGGTCTGGCTTTATAAGTTGGGATAACGACGCGAAATCTTTAGAGCTGAAACCCGGAAGTGTCGCCTTCATTGGGGCCGGCGTTCCTGTTTCCTTCCAAACTGCTGCTAATTTGACTGTATACAGAGCATACGTAGAGTGACGGAAGGGGGTTGTATCTTACATACTACGCTCTGCAGACATCATGAATTATTTAGAGAAAGTAGAGCTGGGAATGGTTCACCCCTATTGTGTTCAGATAGCAGTGCAATAGGTATGTTGAGTAAAGGATAGCTGGGTAACAATATTGTAGTAGCAGTGTGCAGAGGTGCCAACCACAGTTGTAAGAGCAAGATGTTGACAAAATCTATAAGAGGGCAGTGATTGCCTGGACTCAGTTGCTGCCTAAGGAGAGCAAAGAACAACTGAGGAATCTTAAGGGAAAAGTAAGTATATATGTACTGTGATGGGTGGAGAAGTGCTTGCTAATAATGACAGGAGATCAGGAACAAATTGAGGAACATAAAGGATGTGGAATGAGGGGTTAAGCAATGTAAGATAAGGATGGAAATACCCCTGAAAACTTCAGGATGATAGTAGGACTAGCACCTGTCCCTGTGGTTCTGTTGCATTAACTATTACTGTAAGAGGTTTTTATGTAATGCAAAAGCACTTGCTACCTGTCATGCATGATATTGTTGCACCTCATGAAGCATGTTGGTAGGCACCAATACCTTTTTGGGCCGTGCCCCCATCTGGTATCTGTCCACAGTAGGTTCTTGATATGGAAGCCTGACAAGTTTGAGCTTCAAGGCACAACTGTAGTTCTAAATCCCAACCCTTCCCAAGCTTCCACCAGCGTGGTCCACATGGATATGGCCTCACAGTCAAGTGCAGACTCAAAGTTGTGATGCATCACTTCTTGTTTGAGCTTTTGATCCACAGCTTCATCCATCTTCTTCAGTAGGGTACAACCTAGTTAGTAATGCATTAGCTCAAGTATGATGCATCACAAGTTCAATTCCACTTACCCATTCCAACCACCTTCTTCCAATTCCAGTCCCCAAAGAAATTAAATTGTCAAGAGTGTCTTGTCTTGGTCCTGGCCCCATCTCTTTGGTACTTGATACAACAGGGTTGACATTCGTCCACCCACACTCAGGAGCTTCGCCATCCATTCACCCAACAACTGGTAGGAAGTTCAGAGAATAGAGCATTTGGCATGGCTCTTTGTGAGCAGGGAGATGGAATTTTGGCACTCCAAACTCCATAGCTTTTCCTTGACCATCAAATTGGAGGGCTGGCAACATATTGAGCATCTGAGTCCATAATTTCTTGCTCCACTGGCATGGGATATCATATGACACAAAGAAAAATTTCACTGGGTGATGTTGAAGCACTGAAAAGAACATGTAGTCCATATTTAAGTATCTTTAACTGGTTTGTCAATAATTACATAGAGCTCATGAACAACAGACTCACCTTTCTCCCTTCTGTAGATCTCTGACACCATGGGGTAGCTTGAATCCATGACGTGAACAGTCAACCGTTCCTATTGACAAAAACTATAATAGGGCAGTGATTGCCCAGACTACTAGAGATTAGCTAGCAGTAGTAAATAGGTATAAAGTAAACTCACCTCAGCCGCTGCCTAAGAGGGGCAAAGAATGACTGAGGAATCCAAAGTAAAAACTAAGTATATATATGTGGTGGAATGGGCGGAGAAGTGCTTGTTAATAATAATCAGGGAAATGGGAACAGGAACAAGGAGGAGATGGAATTAAGTGATGTAAGGAAGTGATGGAGCATCCATGGAGGCTCAGGAGTGATGACAAGAAAAAGATGATGAAGTGTGATAAGAGTCCACCCAAGTCCCATATGAATTCCGAGCGGACATTGAGACTCTGAGTGGTTCTGCCTGGTGGCAGAGTGGAGGTATGAACTCCAACATTCCAGGAGTGCGGAGTTGGTGTTCTGGTTCTGGATTTCACTGTATTTTGTCACCTATGCCCATTTCTGCTAGGCCATGTGACACCTTTGTGTCTGCCATATTGACAGTGGTATGCCCCAAACAAGTGATTTTCTGCAGACAGACATTAAGGCTGAGATTTGAATCCACAAATGTTGCAAATGGAACATACTTCTTGGATATCATTAAGTTGTGCTGACACATATGACTTGTAGTCTGTCTCATCTACAAAGTACCCCCATCCACTTCCTACTCCTGAATCAACTTCATTGTTCAAGACATTTTTGTACTTTAAGTGAAAGTTTGCATCAATGGTGAGGAATAATGTGTACAACCAACTATGACAATGAAAAGGTTAGCTAATTAGCATTGAACAGATTCACAACTTACCTGAGCAAAGCTCCTACTGTCTCCCAGTTCACCAGTAAGTTTATCCCAGGGTGGGGGCAAGTGGGACACATGACCACACAGTCACCAGGCTGAGTGTTCTCAGGACCATCTGGATTGTGCACTCTGCTGCTTCATTTCATCATTTTGAGATGTCACCATTCATGAATCATCTGCATGAATGCCTCATAACAATCCTAATGAAGTTGGTAATATGATTTGAATAAAAACTTATGAGCTTACCTTGGGTTCAGAGAGCCCTGTGTTGTCAGAGTGGCATTTAAGGGTGTGATAGAACTCATAAGTGGAAGCTTTTGACTTGAAGGAAAGGAGATGGAATTGTTCAAGTACACCAGATGTTGCAGCCATGTGTGGGTCACATATTGTTGCTGGAAATAATCATGCACAGAGTAGCTGCTTGATGCAGGACTGGGCTGTCTCACAGCCACAGAAATCAAGACCAATGTTGTGAATGCCATTGCTTTCTATTATGACAAAATTATCCACCACAGAGACGGCCATGGGCTTGATGCAATGCTCTCTGGGAGGATGACCTAATTGAACATGTGGGTCTAATGACTTCAGGCTTATCTCTTTAAAGAATGTGCTATTCCATTTCTGTGTGATGTAGCAGGAGCAATGCATGACACTTGACAATACAGTCTTGACAATACAATTCCATAGTACCAAAACAGTCCTTGCAGTGAAATGCACTCAGGGCTTCTTTGCACTGGTAACAGGCTAGTTCATGCATGTGGTCCCCATGCCCTTCATGTCATATGAGCTCATTGAGAAAGCCTGAGTGATGTGGAATCCACATCAAAAATGGACAGTCCTGCAGGTCTATGAGCACTGCCAAAATTCAACAAATGAGACTGATGACTCACACTAGCATACTATTTATGCTTCAGCACCTTCAGTGGAGAAGCAGTTTCCTTGCTGGCACTATCCATATTGCAACCCTCATTGACATTGTACGGATATCCTGTGGAGGAACCATCATCAACAAAACTTCCAGCCTCATACCTGGTCCCAGGTGCATCCTCAAGTTGGAATGAACCATAGGGTTGAACCCCTTGTTGTATGGTGAGGACCACATTGTCCATTGTAAGAATGCCCCCTCGAGATGTGTGGTAACTTGTATGCTCAAAATGTTCCACACAACTATTTCCAGGCATGTTATTGTTGCTGTCACCAATGGTGTGCAGGTAAACATACACTTTGCTGTGTTTTTGCGTTTGCTGTTGGGCAGGCATGACATGTGAGGGGAACTGATAGGGTCCAATCACTAGTATATTCACCCTGAAGTAGAGACCAAAGTCAGTGAGCTTGGAACCACAATCTAATTTGTATTTGCTGTGGGTGGGTGTGACATGCTGAATGGCAAACTTGAACAAGATTGGACAGAGGCTGATGGAAAGGAAACTTCAATGTCAAGAAGAGAAGTATCCACCACAAGTTATCAATGGTAACTCATGTTGAATGTGTCCAAATTGATACAGTGTGCTGCTGCCAGCATACAAAACCACAGGACCTTGTACCATCAGTGTCTTTGTGTCAAGAAAGGATTGAATGAGTGAACATTTGGCATACCAAATTAATGTTGGAAATGGGTAAGATTCTGATAGGGCAGAGTGCTAATGGTCAGCCACAGGAGACTATCAAATAAGCTGATGTAGAGCCAAAATCAATGGGGTCTTGGACAATACTCCTCCCAAGTCCATGAGCCCATGTAGTCATATTTTCCGAGAGAGATGGCTGGCCTGCCCTGACAATTTCACGATGCATACAGAAGGCCTGTCACGGGCCCGCCAAATGTATATTCGGTGTTGGTCAAAGTATGGGCAGGCCCAGCAGTGATCCAAGTCAAACATGAATTTGCTAGTTGGTATACATATGGACAGGCCCACTGCAAGAGTGTGCAATAGGAGTGCAATACAAAATCAGGCCTGCATATATTTCCTAGGGGGGTTGCGTGAGATACGTGCGGGCCTGCCAATATATGGTTGGAGCGTTCAACAACATATGATCAGGCCTGCCTGAATGTCACTGAAAGATCAAGCAACATTCACATGGGCCCACTGATATATTATTGTAAGATTGCACTAGACACAAGACGGCCTGCAAAAAGGGTCTCAGACCCGCTGATATACCTCCTGAACATTTGATAACGAGCAGGCATGCCCACATAGATGTTATTAGAGATCATTTGGGCAGGTCTGCCAATATATCATTGGAATGTTGGACTCAAGGCAAGAGGTCCCACAAAAACTGTCTCAGGCCTGCAAATATACTTATGAAACATTGATAAAGACAGGCAGGCCTGCCTTGATGTGATAGGGAGATTTAACAACATTTGGGTGGGCCCACCAATATTTCATTGGGAGATTTGACTAGACACAGGACAGCCTGCAAAAACTGTCTCAGGCCCCCAAGTATATA
>KN824921.1:0-51914 GCA_000827395.1 Paxillus rubicundulus Ve08.2h10 | reverse complement strand
TTGTCAGAAATGGCTTATCCCAACCTGCCTGCGAATTTTTAGCTGCACCTGTGCATTTCCAAATGCCCACCTTCGCAATTTTAACCTCACCTGCACGTTTCCACTGTTTGCGTTTTCGGTGCACCTGTATGTTCTCAACCCACCCGTGCATTTTCAGCCTCGCCCGCGTTTTGAGCCTCACCCGTGCGTTTTTAGTTTCACCCGCGTATTTTGTACATCCACCCGAATCTCCCTGCAAGTTGTGTATCATAAATAACATGTTATCAGATTTGATTCAATTTAATTTTTTCATTATTTCTGGTGTGTACAATGGTGCGAAACTACTAGTAAACAACTATCTGCCCCAGACTGGGACAAACTTTCAGAGCACTGTCCAGGACTGTCCAGAGCTGACCAGTTGGGTACAGTGTTCCACCAGCACTTGTGCCACCACCAGCACTTGTGCCAAAATGCTGCAGCACATGGATTTCACACTATAGGACCTCTATGACACCTCAGACTAGTGAGTAGAGTGTTTAGCTAGATATACCTACAGATAGTTGTTACAAATCCTATTCCACAATCTCGAGTTATACTTCTATTTTGTCCAAAACATGGCTACTTCAACTCTACTTATGCACTTACCAGCCAAATAAATTTTGTGGAACCTTGAAACTCATACACATAGTATAGATAACCCCCAGTTACATACCCATCAGCTAGATCCACTTGATGGTCATGTTTTCCTTCTGCCAGCACCATGCCAGTGGAGAGCACTCTCAATGGTCTAATCATCATCTAATCAGAGAGTGATATACCTAAATAGGATATGGTGATATGTAGTGGTTCAGACTAACCTGAAGTGCAGATGGTGGAGTGTGATGCATTGAAAACTCATCCCACTCCCTTTCAGACAGAAAATTGAATGGTCGGCTGGGCTAAATCACAGACTCTACAAAAGCAAATACTATTGGAGAATCAAGAAGACACTGTTGCTGATGCAGTGAACACATACCACCAGGAGTAGCAAAAGCCAGCAGAAGACAGGAAAAGTTTGTGGACAATTTGTTGAGAGGTTGAGGGAAGGTGGCAAAGCAACAAGGGGTATGCCAGTGTAACAGTGAGCAGGGACACTGTATGTAGGAGGCTGGATGGAGGGTGGAGTTGTCATCAGGTGAATATGGAGATGAACACCTGGCTTATAGAAGAGGAGGAAGAACAACTGATCACCTTCTGTGTTGAACTTGCTTCACAAGGATTTCCACTCAACCACCAAGCCCTGAAGCTTCATGTCAACGCCATTCTCCACACACGGTTAGGAACATCCTTCCCAGAGGCTGGGGTAGGCACAAACTGGACACAGCATTTCCTGGAGCGACACACTGCCCACTTAGCTTCTTACTGGAGTGTGCCACTTGATACTGCTCATGGGAGGGCTGTCAACAAGCACACCAATACAGCATGGTTTGACTTACTTGGAAAGACCATTGCAGTACAAAAGATCGAGGAGGACTGTCTCTGGGCTGCAGATGAGACTGGGTTTCAGCCTGGTGGAGGTTTGAGGCAATGAGTCATTGGGCCAGCTAAGAAGAAATGACAACATCAGCAGCATGATGGGAAGCACGAGAACATTACCATTATGGTTACCATCTGTGCTGATGGAGAGAGCATTGCACCGACAGTAATCTACAAGGGCCAGAGTTTCTCGACAGCATGGCACCAGGAAAATACTCTAAAGGCATCATGAGTTTAAGTTAATCTCATCAAAGAAATGTCCTTACAACCAGTAGGGTTGCACATTCACTGAAGGGTTGGACAGACGGTGGTATTGGGTGGCTATGGATTGAAGACTTTGATAAGAAGACCTGCGACAAGGCCAAGGGCTGTGCACAACTTCTCCTTGTCGATGGACACAACTTGTACTACACGAGGGACTTCTTAGACTATGCCAGGGATAACAATATACATGTACTGTGTTACCCTGCACATACAACACATGTCTACCAAGGACTTGACATTGTCATCTTTGGACTGCTCAAACACTACTGGACCCAGGAACACAATCAGTTCAAGAGCTTGAGTAGGCAGAGCATCACAAAATTGAACTTCATGAGTGTCTACACACGAGCACACTTGAAAGCACTTATGCCAGTAAACATTCGTGCTGCATTTGCAAAAACTGGAGCATGGCCATTCAACCCTGAAGTAATAACAGAGGACATGATGGCTCCTAGCCTCAAAACAAGTGCAGTCAGCCAATTACCACTCCCTCAAGCCAGCCCTGTATGTGCAGTCACAGCTGCAATTCAACAATATCAAATGAAGCAGATGCCACGCACCACAATGACTCCTGCAAACTCCACATCCAATGTGATGTTGACCACATTCAGCACAACCCCAGACCATGCATCCCCAGACAATCCCTTTCATGTCAGCACCAATTCTGGCGCAGGCCCTCCAGTTGCAATCCAACACTTACCTCACTGGCAGCCTGCTTCTCCAGCATGGCAAGTAGCACAAGAAGCTGTCAGAACCCTGACATCAATGTCAGCATCATTCTTGGTAACGGAAACACCCCTCACATCAGCAGACCAACTACCATCACATACATTCACACCATTTACACCTACTCACAAATGGAAGCATCATTTGTTGGACAGGGAACCTGAAAGCGAAATGGAACATGCTTACCAGGATGAACTCTGGCAGTCATACACTCGTGAAGACCATTCAAAGGCTACATTGACCGGAATGCAGTCAACAGTCATGCTGCAGTCAATGTTCTGTGACAGAATTTCTGGTCAGTTGGCTGCACAGGAAGAAAAGAAAAAAAATGCAGCAAAAAAAGAGGGGGAAGCTCATAGGAGATGGGTTACCCAGACTACTCACTGGTGATGAGTTCCATGCTCGAATAGTTGAACACAAAAAGGCAATGACTGAAGAAGAACTGGCATGAGATGAGTGGCAGAAACAAAGGGAGGAACGATCAGATGTGGTGGCAGCATGGAAAGAAGCAGATACAGCATGGCTTGAACAGAATCAAGTTCGACGACAGGCTCACAAAGACAACCTTGCTGCCTGGGAGGCTGAGAGGGACCTGGCAAAAGTGGAGAGGTGATGAGCTGGGTGGAATCAACCAAAGTTGGGAAAGCTTGAAGGGCCATTGCCCAAGCCTGTCTTCAAGAACATTGTCCAGGGAAACAATGGAGATGGTGTGAGCTCTGACGACAGTGGGAGCGCAGAAGAAGACTAATGCAGTTATCAGAAAGCCATCTTATGGTAGATGTTACTGATATACAATATTTGGTGTTGGCACAAGTGATGGTGGACGTCCGATAAGGCCTCAAAGTCGAACATCTGTTCTGCATTGCACAACACTTCTGATGTAGCTTAAATTTTTTCCTGGAGTGGTCTATGTATACATAATGCCATACCAAGTGTCTGATCTACAAAAATTTGTGGTGCTATGTAATGCAAGACACACCAAATTTGCTGGCGCAAGTGCCGGTGGAACACTGTACCTTGCTGGGGGTGTCTGTCAGCCTGGGACCCCTGTCCAGCCCTGTCCAGTCCTGTCTGGGTGAGGGCTAGTTTACTGATGGATGATGGATGATCCTCCATTCCCCATTTTGGTTAATCACAATTTGATAACACAACTATGAGCTAGATGTAACCTCCTTTGCTGGCATTGAGCTGGCAGGTTTGGTAGACCCTCAATCATCCTAGAAAATTGCTAACAATGTGGTCATACACTTGATTGATGTCCTTCTCATAAGAAATTAGTGTGCAAGACAATTTACAGGTTCTGTGTGTGAAAATACAACAAATGCCGATGTAATACTGCTTGATCTCGAGCATTCAAGACTACGACAATGACTTTGTTACACACAGAATGTAGTAACATGTATATACCATCAGTTTCCATGTATCAAAGTGCCTATTGATGCTTTGTTGTGGTGTAATAGCCGGTTGGCTCAAACAGTGGGGTTGGCTCAAACGGGGGTAATGACGGTACGTGGCTGCAAGCCTTGCTCTATGTATCGTTCTGACGTTGCTGTCACACATCACGTGCTGATGTCGAACCTACATTTTCGACAAAGCTGTCACACGTCACAGGGGCCGTCGAATTGATCAAAATGGTACAGTCGTAGCTGGTAGGCTGTAGCCAACGGTTTTCGGCAGTTGTAACGAACATGAACAGAGGCTATAACTTGTGCGACAACATCCCAGACTCTTGCCTGGTGTTTACCAAGCGAATGTGTCACATCGTGGTTGTTTACTCATGGACGCGTACTGTGAGCGTCTAAGAGTAATTTAGATTGATCTAGTGTGGGTGCTGAGATGATCAGGTGCTTCCAGTTGCTATCGCCCAGAGTTGGGCGAACTTGCCTGTTTGCAAATTCACATATATAACCATCTCCACCCACGATCGTTCTCCCATCTCAACGTCTGAACGCCCTACGATCCAAACCAGAATCAACATTGGCAGTCAGCAGTACGATGTACCCACCGATCGAGCCATATGAGAAGGGAAGGCTTGAAGTGCAAGCATCACCAACGTTCATCCACTCTCTCTAGTTCGTCTGGTGTTGCACCCATTTGTCTGCTACCGCTCACGCTGTACGGTATTAGTTACGAAGTCAGCGGAAACAAGAACGGGGTTCCAGGTATGTCATGTGCTGGATTGCATGTACAGCTCATCAAACGATATACATAACCATCCTGATAGTCGTGTTCTTGCACGGTGGCCCGGGCGGTGGGACGGACCCGAAGGACAGGCAATTTTTCAATCCCGAGCAGTACAAGGTGCGTTCCTACCATATCATTCGTATCGCAGTAGATCAATTGGACCACCCGCAACGAAGATCGTGCTCCTCGATCAACGTGGTGCTGGCAAGTCAACCCCGTGCGTTTTTCGTGAACTGTCGACATGCGAACTCGGGGACCGAGTGCATTGAATTTATGCGTACAGAAACGCCTCCATCGAATACAACACCACCTGGGACCTCGTAGATGATGTCGAGCGTCTTCGCGAAAAGCTGGGGGTTGAGAAGTGGCACGTGTTCGGTGGTAGCTGGGTACACTCTCATTTTGCTTCTCAAGTGAGGCAGATAAGTTACCTTGTATGCTGGTAGGGATCCACGCTCGCGCTCGCATATGCGCAAGTGAGTGAGGAAGCTCGTTGGGGATAAGTATACGCTGATCCATGACACCGGACCTAGGCTCACCCGACACGTGTGAGGAGTCTTGTCCTGCGGTAAATCTTTCCATTTTAACTGGACATTCGATATTCGCTTATGCGGCACGCACGCAGCGGCATCTTCACGCTTCGGAAGAGGTTTGTCAGCTCAGGCTTGCGGATTCTGTCGTGTTCACTCACGTACCCATAATCAACCTTATTCTTGCCAGCGAGCTTCAGTTCTTCTATCAAAACGGTGCCTCGCATTTGTTCCCGGAGGAGTGGTGCGTATGCCACCAACTCCTTCCTCCCGCGTTCGACTTTAATCCATCATAAACCCCGTTTTGCTAAACACACATGACCTCAGGGATCGCTACCTCGCACCTGTGGACCCCTCTGAGCGGGACGACATGATCACAGCTTACCACACGCTCCTCAACTCACCCGAAGAGGCAACTAGACTTCAAGCTGCAAAAGCGTGGTCGAGATGGGAGTAAGCAATAATTTCCAATGCGTGGTTCCTATGGATTCGATGTGGTGGCTCAGTCTGATACTTCTACAGAATGGCCACATCTAAGCTGTACGTCAGTGATGACCTTCTCAAACGCGCTGAGGGAGACAGTTTTGCACTGTGTGTACCCTCTTAAACTTCAGCTGCGAGATACTAATTACGCCTCTGTGTAGTGCCTTTGCACGCATCGAGAACCATTACTTCGTAAACGAGGTTTTTCTCCAGAATTCTTTTTCCACATGCCACCAATGCGTTAATCGACTAAATGTAACAGGGTTTCATGCGCGACGGCCAACTCCTGGAAGAACAGAGTATCGCCAAGATGTTAGAATCTCGATTCTCCTCGTTGTCTTTGCTTATGCAGTGTCTATAGCCGCCATATTCCCACTATCATCGTACAGGGGAGATACGATGTCGTCTGTCCTGTATGTATGCGTATTTGCTACCCGCGTTCCTTCTACTCTATCCAATTGATCTTACGTTTCACCACAGGCTGCGACGGCTTGGGCACTTAAAACTGCTTGGGAAGCGCAACCTTCGATCTCGTCACCAGCATCATTCAAGCTTCATATCGTTCCCGATGCAGGACATTCGTCGCGCGAGCCTGGAATCGAGAGGAGGCTTGTCGAAGCAGCTAACGAAGTTGTTGCAAAGTATTGAGTGGACTCCGCCACGAAATATAGGCTGATGCAAGAAATGCGAGGGAGCTTTCGAAAGTGAAATGATATATACATGTACAATGGCATCATCGAGGCTGGCTCGTCTCGGAGCAAATGCAGAACGATAGTTCTTCGTCTTGCAGTGGTATGAATCCCGTGAGATATCGTGACAGCACTAAGTGGACCTTCCCACGACCACAGCGACTAGGAGGCCACCTTACTAGCACTGACTAAGAGACTAGCTTGTGCGAGTTTTCCTTTCAACACACTGGACTCACTCACATCAAAGCCTTACCTTCAATGGCATTGTCACAGGCCGCGCAGCGAAGCGGCCATGTAACAGTTCCAACACAGGATGAAGAGTTGCCCCCTCTAGCTTCCTTTGGCAGTCTGTGGGGGCGCACTCTCCTGCTCTCGACTGCGATACTTTCGGCTGTCATAGCCTTCTTCTTCTCGAGCGCGTCTGTAACAGCATTGTCATCGGAAACGCATTCCTTGCAATGGCATATGCATAGCGATCATCTTCTCTCGAATGGCACCCATGATTTTGGGCGAACCGTTGTACTCGTATCTATTGATGGGCTGAGGTAAACATTACCGTTGCAAGTGGGTCGTTCCAGCTGACGTAACCGTATTCAGACCAGACTACTTGACCAGAGGTTTTACGCCGCACCTCACAGACATCAGTAGAGAGGGTATCCGTGCAGAGTATATGAAGCCGATTTTTCCAGTAAGTAATATCTTCAGTAAGAAGAGTTTCTGGTCCAGAAAGTGCTCTCTCGAATTTCCTTGGGTGATTTCCATTCATTCAATGCACAGGGATCGTCAAAAATATTCATGTGGCACTGTATCACAGGGCGCGTTTTAAGGTTCTAGGACACCCGAGCTGCGTGGCAGTGGCATTCACTTTCGGCGGTGTGATCTTTCCGCGTATCAGTGGCTACACGCCAGAGGCTGCTACACTTCAGAATACTTCGCTTTGTGATGTGGGCTTCTGATTGCTGATGATGACTGACTGGATTTCCACAGACACTGACCTTCCCGTATGTCATTTCTTGTGAAAACAACGTCCACTGAGACCCATCATGACTGATAGGAACCACTGGTCGTTATTGTACGGTTTATTTCAATCTATGTTGCCTCCCGCCGCCCCTTCATTGATTTTGCTGCTCTCTCCGCCTGCCCCCCCGTTTCTTGGATATTGCCTGGTTGTTTTTATGTCGACATGACCGCTCGTCCACTGCCGCCCTATTTATTACCCGCAAAGGGACGCTGTTCACGTAGAACGGGCCTGTACGCCGAGTCACATGGTATCATAGCAAACGTTCGTATGGGATCCCAACGTCTTGTCCTCCGCAGTTTGCTCCTATTTTCCACCTTCAATGTCTCATACAGCTTTTTCCTTCTTCAGTGTTTGTGGGTCACCAGGCTGATCGTTCGTTCACAGGACTTCTACGATCCTCAGTCCCAATCCGTTTTCGTCAATACCCGGCCCGGGGCCAGTGAATCTCGATGGTGGTTCGGTGAACCTGTACGGAGCTCGTCACAGGAGCTCATATATGTACTGATTATACCCCCCTTCATTGTGTCATGTTTCCTCGGGCCCGCCATTGCGTACAGCTGTGGGAAACAACTGAACGCGCAGGGCTCCGTTCTGCAAACATTATGTGGTGAGTAGCTCAGTTTACTGCTCCCCCACTCGCAATTCATTACCACAACTTTCATCCTTGAACATGTCCAAAAAATTTCCATCCTATGATTCACACTTGATTCCGGTAAACTGTGTCTCAGGCCTGGTCCAAAAATCACCACTTCTAGAATTTCTCCGACGTACGACATACCATTCAGGGTTAGTGGCACACTAAACGGAAAGATTTCTCTGATGTTTGCGTTCTTCAAGTTGAACTGTCATCCCGAGGAAAAAATCGCCCAGGTACTCGAGTGGATGGATCTTCCCGTAGAAGAACGCCCGCGATTGATCGCAGGTGAGTAATGTCACTTTCTTGCATTTTTCGTGCTCATTCATCTGCCGTTCATTTCCGTCTGGGTAGTATACGAGCCGCTGCTTGATCAGGCCGGCCATGCGGCTGGTCCAGGGTCTATGCTTATCAATGTTAGCACTTCTCAGGTCCATGCCGCCCCCGTTTTTAATCAATTTGTTAGAAAACACTGCCAATCATTTCCGAGTTTGCTCATACACTCGTGCAAACTCTCCATCACCAACGCAATTTGTCGCACATCGTGGATTTGCTACTCGTAAGCGATCACGGGATGGTGGATACTAGCTCATGGGAGATGGTGTACATGGATGATATATTGTGCAGTGGGGAGGACGCTACAGAGCTAGACTGGCCTGCCTGTGCGGGAGTCAAATACGTCGATGGTCGGTCTATTCGCTCTCACTTGTGGACCTTTTTGAAACTTGTCGCTTCATTTCTTGCTTGGAACAGGTTGGCCGTCAATGGGCCTGTGGTTCGAACCTGGCGCAAGCGCTACCGCGGTTTTATCACGCCTCATCAGTGCATCTGAATCAGGGAAATTCGACGTGTACACCTCAAACACATACACACCCAGGAACATTCACTGGCAGAGTATCCCGAAAGTGGTTGCACTGGCTATGCCAGAACGTTATCACTATGCCTCTAGTTCGCGGCTCGCACCGATTTGGGTCGTCCCACGGGTTGGTTATGCGCTGACCGATCGGGTTGAAAACGGAAGTCTGATGTCAATTGGGGTAATTCGAACCTCGATCATATCATTAGTTTGACCATCTAACGTGTCTGCTCGCGCAGAATCACGGATACGACAACGAGGAACCTTCGATGCGTGCGGTCTTCCTTGCTCAGGGACCGTTCGCTGAGAGCGCTAGGAAGCGGCTCCGGGAAGATCATAATTGGACAGAGGAATATGTGTTACCGCCTTTCCCGAACGTCGAACTTTACAACCTCATCGTGCGGCTGCTTGGAATTGCGGAATGGGCGTCAGAAACCAACGGGACGAAAGGATTTTGGGATAAGTGGATATAATCACCGCGGTTGTTCGAGGGATACTTGCATGACTCGTGTACACGTGCATGTACCTCTTACAATCGCTGGTCTTGCCAGCACCAAGTGCAGATGGACGACTTGGCTCTGCCCATGGAAGTCATTCGAATAGTCAGCCCATTGTACCAGATATAAGC
The DNA here is from genome assembly GCA_000827395.1 of Paxillus rubicundulus Ve08.2h10. NCBI lineage: Eukaryota > Fungi > Basidiomycota > Agaricomycetes > Boletales > Paxillaceae > Paxillus > Paxillus rubicundulus. The sequence goes on along the minus strand of KN824921.1, from coordinate 42,405 downwards.
AGCATCCATTCAGCAGAGCCTTTGACCACATTCATCGAGGAATTCAGGAGCCTCCCACTTGGACAGATCTTGATAGTTCATGGCAGCGACACGTTGAAGTGTAGTCGGATCTTGGAAGTACCAGTGTTACGACCAGGCCATCGGGCAACCGAACCAGATGGATACTGGAGGACGTCCACTCTCTCTAAGTTGCTTCCACATCATGTTCCAACATAGTGATCGTGCAACCCTCCGACGCGAGGCTGAATCCAAATTCAAGTGTCGTGGCTAGTGCATTTAAATGTGCCATTAGAGGGTAGTAAGTGTAAATGCTAGTGCATGATTGGACGTGCAATTCAGTGATGTGATTGAGGTTTCGAAAGCAAGGGTGAGTGCAGGTGGTAAAGAAAGGTAACGACAGTCAAATCGGGGCGTAGGTACGCACAGTTCGAAACAAATGATGCGCGAAATATGACCGAGCCACGCCAAGGGATAGAGGGTACTGAACAGTGACTGTACAACATATGAGCGTACATTGGCGTCATCCTAGGGTCTCACCGTGTGAACTGGTGTCAGTAGGGGAAGTAGAAATGGCTGTGCACTGGTATATCCCGGTCCGTATTGTGAGAGGTCGACGGTTTTGGGAGTGCAGACTCGAGATGCGGCTCGGAAGGCGGAGGCCAAGCAAAGCATTGCGGTCTACGGCGAGTTGCTCGTTGGACCGGAAGGCGCAGAGGTAGGGGCGAGGTGTAATATTTGGTGAAAGAGAGGAACTATGACCCTTGTGGAGTAGGTTGTTGCACAAGCACCTCTCTAGATTGGCCTTGTATGTCCTGCAGGAAATAAGTGAGCTCTTCTTGGAACCAACGTGCAAATCGGTAGGAACGGGGGTAAACCAGGCGAATCACACGAAGAAGCACGAGAGGAGAGATAACGACAGGTAGATTAACCTACCATTCGCTGCTTCTTCACAGGGCGCGGCCTGACAGCGCCGACCCCTGCCCGGGCACTGACCACACCACCGGGCGCACTTGTACTCCCGGAGTGCATAGTTGGTGTAGGTGGCGGTAATGTGCTATCCTCAAGTTCGCGCTTTTGACCTCTCATCGCGCCAGACGTTGCTATCGCCGTCCCTGGAGGTGGCACGCCAATTAACGAAGCTGAGCGTGGCCTAATGCTGGTAGGCGTCGGTGTTGTGCCAGACCGATTTCCTGGCCCTGATGGTGGTATTGTCACAGCGGGAACGCGCGGTTTCGCCTGAGGGGTCATGGAAATACCAGGTGGCTGTTGAGCCGATGGGATTGTTGAGTGTGGCGGAGCAGGATGTGATTGGGGCAATGCGGCAGGCGTGGCAGGTAATGGACCAGGAGTGACGCCCTGTGCTTGAGCGCGCGCAAGCTTTTTGAGTTCCTTCTGTGAAATTTGATAGTGTTGGATGGAACGAAGTCTAATCTCGATGTGGTGAGAAGGAACAATACTAACCCGCTTTTTCCGGTCTTCCTTAGCCTGAGCAGACTCGAGTATCAAAGCACCCGCGTTCCACTGTGTAAAGTCTACCATCAGAAAACGCATTTCAATTTCGGGAAAAGGTTAAGAACCCCTTTAAGTCCTTCAGCGCTGACGGTAAAGGCCTCCCTCTGCGTCCTGGCATCGAATGCTACTATCGGTATTCGCTGCTTTGGCGGCACCTGCATCATAGTGGTCAAATAGTCATCTTTCTTCATCGAATGCTTTCCCGGAAGACTTTTGATAAGGTGCCGGTAAGAATTCTTCTTTTTTTTATCGTCCCCGTCGGGTGGTGGGTGATGGGAAATGTTATTCGGTGCAATGGCCGGTGCGGGCGTGGGAGATTGTGCAAGAGGGATGCGAACATATTTTTCATATGCAGCATGCAGGTGAAGGCGGGCAAGCAGGTCTTGTGTGCTGGCGAGAAAAGACTGAGGTTGGGAATATGCTTTACGATCACAATATTCAGCAGGTCTTTGACACAGCCAAATGCGCACGTACCGGAGGCAGGAGGTAAGAAAACGACCGAAGAATCCTGGGGGATCGTAGAGGGCCCCGCAACTGCATTATTTTGACGATACGAGGCATCTTCGCCATCCATGACAACGAACGGCGGAGGCACAAGACGAAATCAGAAACGCGGTCTGAGAGCGTGAAAGATGATTAAGCCGGAAGAGAATGGTCGGCAGAAAATCCAGTGATGGGCTCCGATGTATCGCCGTTATCGTCGACGATGAGCTAGTCGCTTCGTCGTCGTCTTCGTCTATAGCAGGGACAAGGGGATCCCTTGAATTCAAGTTGGATTGCACGGGAATCTGATTAGTAAGCGGCACGTGTGCAGTGCCACCAGTCCTCCCACGCTTGCTCAAGTCTATTAGTCACTTACTATCATTGGACCAGAGTTGCAAACGTTTTCGAAGATGCATGAATAACCACAACTTGAGATTCTAGGCACACATAATGTATAAAATGTCTCACCTTGCTGCTGACGTTTAGCTTGAATTTTTTTGGTTAGGACTTACGGGCACTGGCGGGCTTGCAATGCGAGGTGGTAGTGCTGCAAACGCCTTGTCACGGGTTGTCACATGTCACACGTGGCAAAGTGATACTTCCGAGCCGAACGAAGATGTTTGATTGCCTTTTTCAGACCACCGTGGTGCTCATATCTTTTACTATGCTCAATGTCGCATCTAAAATCCTTCGGAAACAGGTACTGGAGATATACATGGTCCCCATTGCTCTATTTTTTTGGGGGACAGTTATCCAGCGGGATCCGTGGGATCTGTGATCTTGTGCCCAAAACACCCTTGTTGTTGTCTGAAATGCGATTTGCAACGCTCTGAGCCTCTTTGTAACTCTGGTCCGGTAATGATCAGACTGCAGACATTGTGCTCTTGTCACTGTCAGCGTCGTTGCATTCCCACTCTTTGCGAGAACCAAGCCGACGTCATATAATATTTCAAGCCTATCGTCAACCCTGAGGCGACCCGCTCTGCCAGCGGAGTTGCTTAAGAGACCCTTTTGGTACCACTGGCATGGCACTGCATTCGCGTAGGCTCATTCAACCAATGATTTGCGAAGCAAAGAATTTAGATACAAGTCTTCAAGGCCGACGCTGATTTGGCATACATTTCGGTACCATATTGGTCCTCTTGAGCATAATGCCTATGAGAACGATGTCAACTCGGGGTGGAGCTTGTAGAATCACCCATCATGAAATCATGAATGAGCAGCCTGAGGCATCTACTACTAAATCAGGTCCGGGTCAAGGGTGTGTCAGCAATATTCGTGCGAATGGAGGTCAATATTATCGAGCGCTTTGTTCGGGCAAAATTATCATTTTACCGTTCTCCTCACTGCCTCATTTCTCAAAGACCTTAGGAGAGCCGAATCTTTCAAGTCCACCATGAAGCTTGGGGACTGGATTAGGTGATGCCCTGCATACGGTTCCGAACTCGTAGGAGCTAACTCAACGATGCCTCGATTTCAGATCACGTTTTCGAGGTGAAGGAGCTGCAGGCGACGAACAGTTGACTCCACCGGAGTTCACAGTACGTAGTTACGCAAAGGCTCTCTTGCGGTAGATATTTAATTCTTCATAGTTCTCCGCAGTGACTATTGGGCTACTCATAGGTTGTCTGCTATGCTTCACCAATCTATATTTCGGTCTCCAAACAGGATGGATAAGCATGTACGTCCATATCGGTCTAAACAAGCTGCACAGAGGGAGAGCTTAAGACGACAAATAGGATGTCTCTGCAATCCGCACTTATTGGGTTCCTGGTGTCGAAAATGCTGCCCACTCCACTGTCTCCTCAGGAGATTATTGTGGTACAAACAACCGCTGTCGCCACAGGTACCGTGAGTTTCTGCTGTTCCAGCCGAACAGGAAGTCATCCCTGAATCCTACTGGTAGATGCCTTTGGCAGCAGGGTTTGTTGGGATACTTCCAGCGCTTGGGTTGCTGGACGAGGAGAAGGATGGAAGCCCACCGATTCACCTCACTTGGATAGCAACTATTGGTTGGTCATGCTCGATAGCATTCTTCGGTGTATTCTTGTCACCTCCCATTAGAAAACAAGTGGTGCGGATGGCTCGTATTCGTATTCGCACCACTGATATCACTAATGGGTTGTGTAGATAATCGAGGAGCAACTTGCATTCCCTTCAGGAACTGCAACAGCGCAGCTTATCTCCGTCCTTCACCAGTTACCCCCTCCTGACACATCTCTACGCTGCCGATCCGCCTACAGAACGCTTGAAACCGAAGAAATGGCCAACCACACTGCCTTGATTGATGAGGTCGATACAGTGACTCTGAACATGGACGAACCAGAGGTGCACGACGAACGTGATGTTGTTCAGCAAGAGGGCTGGATGGACCTCGTGTATAGCTTTTTGGCATCCGGTGTGATGACTGTTAGTGCTCATTTGGGATCGAGTTCGGAGTGTCTCATCACCCCCGTAGCTTGCAGCATATTTTTTCCCCATTATTTTCTCGGTGCCTCTGTTCGGGAAATACCTCGCTTCTGAATGGTTGTGGTCGTTCACCCCAAGTTTGTCGTATGTTGGCCAGGGTATGGAGTCATACTTGAACACAAAGCAGTTCTAGGTCCTGACTCTCACGTAGGCATTATCATGGGCTTCCCTACAACCTTGAGCATGAACTTGGTAACGTATCTTCCCAGAATTCTACTCTCTATCGGTCTAATTTCTGCTTCTAGGGAATGCTTGTGGGGTGGGGGGTTCTATCACCCCTCTCCAGGTCCTCAGGATGGGCACCGGGGCCAGTGGGCGATATGTCTAATGGTGCACGAGGGTGGATTCTCTGGGTATCCCTTGCGATCATGTGTACAGACTCGTTCGTTTCACTTCTCCCTGTTTTGCAGTCGTATCTCGCCAGACTGGTTTCGTCATGGAAGGCTCCGAAGCCTGGTGATGCCGCACAGGAAGAGGAGGATAACGAGGTCGAGACGCCCGGTAGGCTTGTGCCAGGTCGGTGGGTTGTGAACGGCCTTCTGGTGAGCATATCAGTGGGGACATGGCTGGTATGGATTGTTTTCGGGGATGAGGGGATCAAGCCTTGGGCAACATTGATAGGGTTTGCTGTTGGTGGTCTATTGAGCGTATTGGGGTATGTATTTCTTGTGTTCGTGTTTTGTTGGTGCTTCACTCTGACCTCTATATTAGTGTCCGCGCATTGGGAGAGACTGACTTAAACCCCGTGAGCGGCCTCGGTAAAATCTCACAGCTCCTTTTTGCGTGGATACAGCCTGGAAATGTCGTGGCCAACATTATCGCTGGTGGAGTTGCCGAGGCAGGCGCTCAACAGTGAGTTCTTGTATCTGCTGAAGAACCTAACAAGGTGTTGGTGCTTATGATTTGTCATTCTAGAGCTGGAGATCTCATGCAAGACTTGAAGACCGGACATCTCATTCGTGCCTCGCCGAGAGCCCAGTTCTATGGTCAACTTATTGGGTCAGCGTTGTCAATCATCGTCTCTACAACTGCCTATACCCTCTACCAGAGAGCCTATACGATACCCGGGCCATCTTTCCCAGCCCCGACTGCATATGTATGGCTCAGCCTTGCGCGTTTGTTGCGTAAGTCCTCTAGACCCCTTTCAGTTCTTTGGGACCGTTGACCTATGGGGTGACAGGTGATGGGCAACTGCCAGAAAAGAGTAGCGTCTTCATGCTGCTCTTCGCCTTTCTTTTCGCAGTCATTGCAGGTATCAAAGTTATGGCGACTCGGCGTGGGCTTCCTTACGCCAGATGGATCCCGTCGGGAGTTGCGTTTGCAATTGGGTTCCTGAACACGCCGTCATTTTCGCTTGCCCGATTAATTGGTGGGCTGATAGAGTACTGGTATCACGGACGTGTTGCGAAGACTGGCGGAGCAGATATCTGCCTCATTGTTATCGCCAGTGGCTTCGTTCTCGGAGAGGGGGTGATGAGCATCCTCTCACTTGTCCTCCGAACTTGTGGAGTTGGTGTCCTCAGTTGCTGGGGTTGTAGTGGCGGGATATGCCCTGGATGTCCTGGATGAGGCAGATATCCGCATCTGATTGCGTGGATTACACTGCGTTCTGGTTGTAATTTTGTATCTTAGGCTGAATAGCAAGGACAATTAATGGCAACCCAAATAAGCACCTAGGACACGCAACTGTAGTACGTGTTGCATTGCGGGGACTCCCACGTCGCACATGGCAGATGCCGAATTCGAACTCGAGGTTGGGATGCTGCTCACGGACCCGACTGACCTCGCCGTCTCTTCGTGGGGATAACTCTTGTACAATATGTCTCGAATAGCCCTCGAGAATATTCCTGCTCTTACCTTTTACAAAGATTCGCTTACGGCGGCTAGGAGAACCAGCCCAATCGCCCAGCTGGTTTGCATCGGGAAACCATGCGCCTTGTACCAGCCAGAGGTTGTGCGCTGCACGAACATCGGAGGTTCAGGTGTCGATGTTGATTGGAAGGCAAGTCTTGCAAAAGGCTGTCACGAGTGGTCCGTGAGTTGAAATGACAACAGTGTGAAGCGGATTTGCCTTCTTCCTTGCGGTTTGGCAAGGTTGGGGTCTCTTGTGAAGGCTGGAGTGGCCCAGGCGATCCATATGTTATGAAAGGTGAGTGGACCTATTGTATCCTTGCGCTGTTCCTTAGCCGACCGGTGTCTTGACAGGGTCATGTTCCCTCGAGTACCGCCTGGTACAGCTTCCCAACTCCCTCCTGGAAGACTCGCCAGCATGGTCGCCGTTCAGTAAACTGAACTTCTTCCGCAGTATGCTTCGTCCTGTTCTATCGTCGTTATGCGTTGATAACGTGGCTTCAGACTTGGACGCGTCTGGCATGATCTTCATGGTCGTCTGGGTGGCTGTCCTGGTCCTCATCGCATACACCATGATCTACTCATGCTTACGTCGGACGTATCGACCCACGGGAAACACGCAACGTATTCCGCCCCCAACCTATCCAGGCGTAGGAGGTAATGGTGGATGGGGATCAGGGTATTTTCCCGGTGGATTTCAGAGCCCTCCTCCGCCATATACAAAGCACCCGTCTCCTCCTGACGGACAGTGGCGCCCAGGATTCTTCACGGGTGCTGCTCTAGGGGCATTAGGGGCCAATTTGCTCAATCGTAGTCAAACGCAGCCGCGAGCATACGATTGGGAACGTGAACGCTCCTCGCAGTCAACCGCGGGACGTAGGGCCCCTAGTATTTATGGTGATCAAGACAGAGAAGGTCCTTCGAATTTAGGCCTGTTCAGGACCAGTACAGGCTATGGTGGGTCTAGTTCACGCTGAGGGGGCGTTGTATCGTATATTTAACTTTGTATCGACTGCTTTACAATGTGGTACAACGTTGTGTTACATCATGTGCACTCGCTCAGCATTTCTGTAGAACTTGACTGAACGCTTCGCTTCCTGACTGCATGGTATAAATATAAGATGAGTTGATTTGGTCAGTAGAGTCGGTATAGTTTTCGTCTGACTAATGATAAGTACTGATACATAGCGGATTAATAAACTCAGATACCAATATCAATGCTTCCTCTGGATGTACTTTGCTACTCTATTAAAGACGACCATCTAGGTCACCACCTACTCCCGTCCCTCGCGAGCTACAACTCACGTTCCTCCATGCCCAGACGTATTAGCTTCGGACCTCGGCCTGGAAACATCCACATCATATCTTGTAGCTCCATATGAAGTGCTTGCGGCACCGCCTCGAAGGTCTTTGCTAACCCTTGACCGACCCCTTCTTTCCTCTTCCCACCTGCGCCTCGACTTGCTTGATGCGGCAGTGGGCTTCGTCTTGACCAATTTTCCGTTCTTGTTGAGTACGGATAAGCTGACGTCTGGTCTGACGAACAGCGTGAGAGTGAGAGCAAGTAACACGAGTCCGCCAGCCATTGCGAAGATGGCTCTGGGGAAAGAGGCGACGGTGCTGCTGTATATCACCCCGAATACCATAGGCTAGAAATATATTGGTGAGGAACCCGGTCCAAGAATATGAACGAACACAGACGTACTCCAAGAATAGTCTGGCCAGCAGCCTGGAGAACAGCAAATGCACCGAACAGCTTGCCAGATTCAGGCCCCGCATCTTGCTCCACAGCTAGACCTTCTGTACCACCCCGCATTCGTGCTGCTTCCTCCTTCTCTGCCAGCATGCGGCCCTGGAGAGTACATAGAGCTAGACTCTGGACTGCAGGCCCCGCACCAGCGCCAGCACAGGCCAAGGAGGTAGCTACGACAAACATGAATTGTGACCACCAAGCAGAAGAAGGATCATTTGAAGGGAGTGGACACATAATGACGAGCGAATGAGAACAAAACTCGACCAACATTGAGCACCGAACGACGAGAAGATCGAAACGGATTTCGGAGAAGAGGTGCGATTTCGTTGGCTTGGGTTTAGCCTTGGGGGCCCTGGGGATGGCCTGCGCCGAGACTGCTGAGGACGCTGCTGCCCGAGCAGGCTTGAATGTGGACAGAAGAACTGTACCTTTGGTCAACATGGCACTACAATTGAATGTGGTGGTGACTCACATGGCAAGAGGAAAAGAAGATGGAGAGCCCGGGCAGCGCCCATAAGGGAGATGTAGTAACTCAGCTGCTCTGCAACCCAGTTGTAGATATGTTCTGCATAGAGATATTTGAGTTGGAAGAGGCCCGAAGCAAGCATGTGAAAGAAGGTAGATAGTGCGAGGAATGTCAGGCTCCAGTCCTTGCGTGTACGCGACTGGCCCGGCACTTCGCCTCCGGCAGCACGAGCAATCAGAACGTCAGAGGGCAGGAATACACCAAGAGGAGAAAGGCAGCCCCCGAGAGCACGGGTGATTGCCCAACTTGCTTCATTTTTGCCTGTGTCGTCGATCAATCGCGGGTACATCAAAATAAGGGTGAATATTTACCGCTGCTCACAAATTCATGGCCTTCGATTGCGCGATTCTTGCCCTTCCTGTTCGCTGCCCGACGAGCTGGAGGCAGAGATTCTGGGAATACCAATAGGACCAGGAGGAAGTTTACAAAGGAGCATGAGATGGCAACCAAAAAGACTGAGTTTACACTCTGCAACGAATGATCGACTTGGCCAACCGTTAGTATGGTGACGGTGCAGATAGAAGAGTAAAAGACGTACTCTGCCCAACGTTCAAAAACGATAACGGGTGTCTGATCAGCCATGCACCAATTATTGGCCCAAGTGCCAAGCCGATGAACAATACACCAGAAAAACGTGCAAAGATCGTGGAACGGGATCCAGGGGAGGTACAGTCAGCAAGGTAGGCAGTATTGGCTCCCGAAAGAGATGACCACCCTCCCAATGACCCCTCGACGATTGGCGCGAGAATCAGGAACTTGTGTGCGTGGTCAGCAAGTGGGTTGTGGGGCGTAGAGACAAGAAAGAAGGTTAGGTCTCTGATTGGTCAGATAGGTCAGCCCCGTCCGTTCTTCCCGCGGAGATGAACAATTACATACGTTATGAACAGGCCAAGTGTAGAGATAGCCAAAACACGAGTGCGACCATATCGCTCTCCGAAGTGACCCCACCATCCCGTGGTAAGTGCTGAGAGCGCACCCATAGTTGTAGTCATGATAGCCTGAAGCCGGGCGGCTCCCGCCTGAACAGCAGGATCTGAAATGCATTTGTTCGCAGGAATAACGCGAGAATCATCCCCTTGGCCGACACCGTCACCTTCAGAATCTTTGAATGACTGTGGTGGCGATTGAGAATGGAAATACAAAGGGGTGAGGTTTGGACCAGCTGCTAGTGGATCAAGTGAGTGGTGAACTGAAGTATAGAGGCCTTGTGCGTCGGAGGCGATGGTGGTGTGATTGTAACTATCGTGAAGCCGTGTACAGGAGAGTTGGGTGAACACCTCTACGCGAGACGCCAACGTTATTCCACGCTGTAAAGGTGGTGACTCAAATGAGTTCCTGAAGTTGTTTGCAATGCCTAAGGAGGAGCTGGACTCACCGTGATGGAAGCTGCCAATGCGAAGGGGACCAGCCTTAATACGAGTCAATTCACGAGTGGATTAGCACACAGGTGATGGTGCATACCATAGCGGACGGGCACGGTAGAACGGCTTCTTGACTTTCGGAGAGCCAACCAGAGGGTCCAGTTCCGTGGGTAGGATAGCTTCTGGAGGTGCGGGGGGAGATTGCAGAGGTTTATGGGAGCGGGAGAGAGAAAACGCAGTGCTCTCTGTTAGAGTAGATATGATAGGATCTGTGACGGTGCTGTCCAGGGGCATCGTGGACGGGGGGTTACAAGGCAGACCTCAGGAAATGTGAGGGGACTTTATAAGGCGTGAACACCTACCACTGAGCATGAGGGTGGATGCATACCATAGGGCCAGAGTCGGAATTACTAACAACACGTCAAGGCCGCACGCATCATGTCTGACTGCACATCATGCACTGAACCATCCCATCTCGGCCGTCGTGGCAGTTGATAAGTATATTTATTTCAAGAATTATTGTTACAGTGTATTAAGTAAATATATTATAATCTTAACTGTGGTAAATACTGCACAGTCGCGGAGTACCAAAATGTTTGAGTCAGCATTGCTGTGTCTTTGAGTCAATCTCGAGTCAAGTAATACTACTAGATCGATTATAAGTCCACTACCATTAACTACTAGCCAGTACACATCGTGAGGTCAGTGCAAGAGTCCACAATGATCAGAAAAGAAGTCCTACGATCCATCCCTGATCCTGGTCAATCCGCAATGTAAGGCCATCTGCTCTGCTACTCCACCAGTCCATTGTCTCATTCATGATTAGATTACCGAAGGAAGGGGAAACTAACATATTGATCACGTCCGCATTGCCCTACTGCAATAACGTACCTCATCTAGGTCCGTCTCTATCTGCCCGTCTGATCACTCTCCTTTGACTTATTTGACAGGAAACATCATCGGAAGTGTTCTTAGTGCCGACGTATTTAGTCGGTGAGTTTTTCACTGAATCGTTGGACGCTGAGTGGGCTGGTCGAACAAGACACGTCATCCTTTCAGATATAACAGTACGTTCTGATTGCTGTCTCCCGTTGACGGCTATGCCTCAACTTGATCCCAGGGACTCGGAATCGCCGAACGCTCTACATCTGTGGAACTGACGAATATGGCACGGCGACGGAAACAGCAGCATTGAAGGAAGCCATTACCCCGAAAGAGCTCTGTGACAAATACCATGCACTACATAAAGAAACCTACGAATGGTTTGATATCGGGCAAGTCACTATGCACAATTCTTCGCCTCCGCCTTTTGTTCCTGACGAAGAGAGATAGTTTTGACCTCTTTGGACGCACTTCTACACCTCAGCATACCGAGTATGGCCTCCACTATATCCAAATTTTCAACTGACACGTTCACCTCAGGATCTGCCAATCTATATACCTCAATCTCGGGAAGAAGGAATATCTTGAAAAGCAAGTGAGAGATCAAACTTACTGCCAAGGTTGCCAAAAGTCAGCGTCGGTGTTTGCGTTGCTATCTTCCATTGACTGAGGTCTAGGTTCTTGGCCGATCGATATGTGGAGGGCATATGTCCACACTGCAATTTTCCTGTGAGTACAATTCATCAGTCCGTGGCCGAGCTAAACTTGCACATATATCGTAGGATGCCAGAGGGGACCAGTGTGACGGTTGCGCCCGTACCCTCGATGCCATCGACCTCGTTGAACCCCGCTGCCTTATCGACAAAACTCATCAAGTCGTCGCCCGCTCCTCCTCTCATATGTATTTCAGGCTCGACAAAGCACAGCCGCAATTAGAAGGATGGATTAAAGCATCTTACAAAAAGGGAAAGTGGTCTGCGAATGCAACGATTAACACTGAAGGGGAGATTGTCGATGCACGCATGAAGAGCGGTCTGCGCCCGACCCCCGTGACCCGCGATCTGACATGGGGTGTGCCAATCCCGCCCCTTGGCACAGAGGATGACAAGGAGATGGATGGCAAGGTCCTTTGTGCGTACCCTCTCTGTGCATGCTGTATCCAGGATGCTGAACGCGTCTTCTAGATGTATGGGTCAGTACCTCGACTATTGGAGATGCGATCAAACGGTAGCTTATCTCTCCTAGTTCGACGCCGTGATCGGTTACCCAAGCATAACTGCCAACTATACCCCCGAATGGCGACAGTGGTGGCTCAACCCTGACAACGTCAAGTTATACCAGTTCATGGGCAAAGACAATGTTTACTTCCATACTATTTATTTCCCTGCCATGCTTCTTGCTGATGGTAGAAGTTGGACAACGCTTCACCACATATCAACAACAGGTAAGGGTCACGCATGAGACACTGAAAGGTGCAAATGATAACTGTCATGACACAGAATATCTCAACTACGAGGGCGGAAAGTTCTCGAAGAGCAAGGGCCGTGGCGTGTTCGGGCCTGCCGCTAGAGATACTGGAATCCCAGCATCAGTCTGGCGGTATTACCTCCTTGCTACTAGACCAGAAAGTGCAGACGCGATGTTCTCATGGGCAGACTGCGTCAGTCAGATCGCCTTCATCACAAGTCCACACTGCTTACCCTCATCTTCAGATTGCGGCTAATAATAATGTCTTACTCAAGAAGTCCGCCCTTTACCTTGTCTTGACAACCCTCCACTGATATTTCCACAGCTTCGGCAACTTTGTTAATCGGACTCTAAAATTCGTGTCTTCACAGTATGAGGGCACCATCCCCGAAAGCGGCGATGCCCTGGGGCCCCTATCTCCCAATGACCCTCTCGATGCCGAGTTCATCTCCGAAGTCAACAATCTTCTCAAAGAATACATCGATGCGATGGAGAGCGTCAAGCTCCGCCTTGGCCTCCAGACAGTCATGTTCATCTCTAGTCGCGGAAACGGTTACCTCCAAGCTTCAGGCCTCAACAGAGCGTTGATGGCAGAAAACCCCCAGCGCTGCGCGCAGGTCGTATCGCGTGCAGTGAACTTGATCTATGCCTTGTCTGCACTTGTGTACCCATTCATGCCTGCGACGTCGCAGGCGATCTTGCAGCAGATAAATGCGCCTGCGCGGATTGTACCCGAGGTTCTTTCAATAGATATCCTGGCAGGTCATCGGATTGGGCAGCCTGACCATCTGTTCAAGAATATCGATGAGAAGATGGAGGATGTATGGAAAACCAAATTTAACGGAACTGATCCTGATGGGACCAAGGAAGAGGCAGCTCCAGTTTCAAAGCGCAAGGCGAAGAAGGGGGCCAATGTTAGTGGTAAAGCGCAAGTTCCGCTGGAGAATGGGCCAAGGTCACCAGATGTGGATGCATTAGAGGCCAAGATCCTCGAGCAGGGTGCCCTAGTGCGCTCGCTGAAGGAGAGGAAGGAGGAGAAGGAGGTCATCGATGTCGCAGTCGTGGAGCTGAAGAAGTTGAAGGCGGAGCTGGTGGCTCTAGAGAAGGCTTAAGAAGCTGCCGGAAATGTAGGGATATAACTGGTGCTGTACTTGGTTTAGATGATGACTGTTACATAAGCATATTCTTTCACGTGACCCAAGACGCGCTCTTGACGCGTCTGGTCTCTCGATCCAAGCTGCAGTCTTGGACGACCATGAGATATGCATTTCTCTCTTGTCTCAATCCTGCTCAGTCTCAATGTAAGACGAACGGTGTCTATGATATCGATATCATCTCTTCTGACAGCTTATCTTGTTAGGCGTCGAACATCCACCTGCTCTTCCCCTGCAAATCTTAGCAGGTCCTGGGAGTGGGAAAACCAGAGTCCTGACCTCTCGGATAGCCTATCTCATCTTACACCACGGGATTGATGCGTCATCTATATGCGCCGTCACTTTCACGAACAAAGCTGCTCATGAAATGCGGACACGCCTCGTGAAGATCCTCGGGAAGGATACAACCGATCAGATCAAACTGGGCACTTTCCATACTATATGCGTGCTATTCCTACGCAAGTGTGGCCATCTCATTGGAGTACAAAACAACTTCACAATTTGTGATGCTGACGAAAGGTAAGCTTGTTCTTGTCAGTGCATTCAACAAACCACAGCGCTTCCTCGTAATATTGACAGCAAGAAGATGGTGGGGAAATTGCTCAAAAGGCACGAGGACTTCATGGCCTCCAAAGATTTGACTCTCAAGGAGGGGGTAGTGTTGTCAATGATCTCCAAGGCGAAAGCCAAGGGAGAAACACCAGAAGACGTTCGCCCAAAGACTGCCAAGAGCGCTGTTTCGAGGAATCAAACATTCAAACAAATCGCTTTCGCAGATGTACAACAAGTGTTTGCGGATGTATACAGGGATTATCAGACATTTCTACGGCAGAGCAACAGCTTAGATTTTGATGACTTGCTCGTTTTTGGCGTAGAACTCTTCTCAAAGTATCCACGCCACACCAAGTGGTGTCGTCACATCCTGGTTGACGAATTGTGCGTGAGCTCGTCCTTCTCTTCTTTCTTCCCTGACATTTGATCTAGTCAAGACACAAACACAATTCAGTACGAATTGATGTGTCGTATCGCTTCTGCGAACAAATGTATTACCGTAGTCGGAGACCCAGATCAGTCCAGTGAGTTTTCGATCTTGGTGTTAAATGCCCATCCATGATGTTGACCGGGCGCAGTCTATGGTTGGCGCTCCGCTGAGGTCAAGAATTTGGCGAGAATGCAGAATGGTGAATAGGTTTCGTAGACGTTATGCTCTCATCCGTTTTTCTCTAATCATATCCTTGCACCCAGATTTCACGAATGTGAAACAGGTCTTCCTTGAGGATAATTACCGCTCTGCGGGATCCATCTTAGCTGCGAGCATGTCCATCATCTCTCAAGGTACATCTCGCGGACTTGGTACCGTGAATTTAGGGAGGCTTATTTAATGGTATTAGACAACTCCCGAATACCGAAGACGCTACGGACATCCCGTCCACTTGGTCCTCAACCAATGCTACGATCTTTTCCGACGGAAAATGACGAAGCGTCCTTTCTTGCCTACGAAATCAACAGAATGATCACTCAAACTGCTGGGATGCTGGGTTACGGGGATTTCGCTGTTTTGCGTGAGTTGGTCTCTTACTCCGTTGTGGTATCTCATCGGGCTCACATTCCACGGTCGATAGTGCGTTTCAATGCCTTATCGCGTACGATAGAGACAGCATTGCAAAGAGAGGGCATACCAAATCGTATCCTTGGTGGACATAAGTTCTTTGAACGGACTGAGGTAAGTCTGTCGGAGATGACGTAAATCTGTTCTCATCGTTGGGTACAGATCAGAGACTTGCTGGCCTATCTTCAACTCGTGGATAACCCAGAATTCGTACCTGCGTTTTCTCGTTGTGTAAATATTCCTTCCAGAGGTATTGGAGAAAAGGTTTGCATTGGCCCCTATATCCCTCACATGTTCTGACCTTTCTACAGGCTCTCGGCGAGATCATTGCACGTGCCCACAAGCTCAAATCGTCGCCACTTTTCGTAGTCGAGCAAATCTGCGATCACAAGATACCTGACCTGAAGCTTTCCATCAGACGAAAGGTGGCACCGTTCGTTGCGACCATTCGTACATTGAGAAAGCTCGCAGCGGAGGGAAGGCCGCCGTCTGAGTTGATCCGAACATCACTCAAACTTATTCAGTATGAGGAGCATCTGAAGAAAACACAACCTGATTGGGAGTTACGTTGGGAAAATGTGCAAGAGCTGATAAACTTCGCAAGTGAGGATGTTGGGGGCAGCGGAGTTGGGTCTTTGGCAACAAGTCCCGACAGTAAATCATCAAGGTTGGTCTACAACCTGCTAGCAGGGACACGAGACTGACGTTCCACAGTGACACGCCTCTGCGACAGTTTCTGCAGGCTTCTATGTTGTCATCAGATGGCGACAAGTCGAGCGGACATGACAATGGGGTGCAGTCAACTACGCATTGTTCCTACGCATTGGTTGACCTACCTTATAGAAAGTGATTATCACCACATGTCACGCAGCGAAGGGACTAGAATGGCCAGTTGTTATCATCCCTGCAGGTACGTTATTCCGCCGTTGCAGCAAACTGGTGAATTTAAGTGACGTTCAAGTTGAAAATGGCACCTTCCCTTTCTATCGCTCTGAGGACATTGAAGAGGAGCGGTGAGTACGAACCCTTCATCTTGGGGAGTCCCCCGTTAAACTTGCAACCAGTCGCCTTCTCTATGTGGCCTGCACTAGGGCACAGGTAATGCTCTACCTGACCCACGCGGTCAAGCGAAAGAGCGCAGGAGAGCAAAAGACGAGGGACCTATCCGCGTTCCTATGTGACATCCGTGATGATCCTGTAAGCTGATGCTCTCGTGCCTTGTCTACCTATCTGCTTCTGAAGAGTCTAAAGACTATCTTTTCGGATGAGCCACCGTTGTTACCACCCCAAGACCAGAAACTGATGGCAGAGATACTAGGAAGAGAATCGCGCTTGCTTGGTGACGACGATGTGAAGTGCAGAATGGCATCTTTGTGGGAAGCATTTAAGTTGTCGGTTTGTTCTCACTGATACCCCGTGCAGCATGCCTGTGAGGCAATATAATCTGCAACCAAAGCTCGAAGGAGAGCTGGGCCAATTCGACCCGCCTCCATCACCCGAGCTCCCAGAAAGCGAAGACATACCAACTGGCTATGTACCCACGTTCCAAAGTAGGCCAAGGTTTCACAATCCGTTGTACACTTAACAAGACATCTGCTAGGTTCAAGGACCAGTCTGCCTGCACAACAGATGAAGCTGTCCTCTTTCGTGGTTCCCCTCCCTCCAACGATGTCCAAACCGAAAGCAACCAAGCCTTTCTCTGCACTAGAACCCGCCTTCGGAACTGCGGCTGCGGTGTCCACCAACACGGAGTCGACTGCCATCCTAGCGACAGCGAGCAAACCAGTCGCCGGTCCTGGGACCTTGAGCCAGCAGCAACTCGCTAGCACGACGATGGGCCGTCTGTGTATCCTCAACACGCCTAGCCAATCCGTCCTCGCATCACATACACAACCAACCGTCTGTTCACCCCCGCCGCCTTCCATAGGGATGAAACGCAGACTAGGCATGGGTCGCGTTACAGCAGGGTATTCAAACAAGAAATTCAAACCTCCAGTAGCATAGAACTCGCCTATTTTCATCACCTAGCATTGACATCGTTATATTAATACATTGCATGAGCCTGTGACGGACCGTGTATCTCTACGGCAGAGTATTCATTATTCATGACCTCGCAGAGCGTGGGACCCCACTTTGGAGTGCTGCAGCTAGCCACATGTACCCGTACGTATGATCGACTAACCATGGAGTTCCGGCAAAAGAGGAAGGTCGCCAAAGGACGAGTTTCTGGATCATGTGTCAAAGTTCACCGCATCCACCGTATAGACGCTTAGAGTCGACTAGCGGATAACCATGCTGGACAATGGAGAACATACCCTGTCTTATCTCTTCCACGGTCCGAGAGTCTTGTGAACTCGAACGCTTTCAGAGTTGGTCATGCGGAAGGTCGAAGTGTTTCTTAGAAAAGTTGGGTATGTCAGATATTAGCAGGGAGAAGCCCCTTCGAGCCCCGAGCCCACCAGAGACAAAGGTTGCAGTCGAGAGATGCTTTAGGAAATGACGAGCTATCTCCGGGTCTCGCAGACCGGAAAAGTGAATCGTAGAGAACGTGATATAATTGCCAAGAGCTGGCAGGGGTGCAGGTGACCCTCATCAGGTCCTCAGACAGTGGCGTTAGTGGCATTAACAGCACCTCCTTGCCAGAAAAGTGCAAGTAACCTAGGAAGGTTAGGTTCCGTGGCAGCTTGAGCCAATGGGAGATCAGCAGCTTTCTCCTCAGGCTGCCCCACGGGAAAATGTCTTCGCTTATGCGGCGCGGAGGTGGGCCAGTCTGGTGTAGATGAGCCTCATGCCACCCACCCACGTACCTCGAGGGTCAGATGAACGCAGTTCTTTGACACGACGCACATATTTGTCGATATTTTTCTAGAGCATGGAATCGGAAGGGGGTGTTCAACGTTCAGATCGATACTGATGCTTCAAGTACTGTGCTGTTTCAGTGGAGCTCACATAGACTGCGACGAGGCTCTTTGGGGACAATGGCGCACTGTAGGGTGGATGGTCGTCGTCCCCAAGACATCAAACGGTGTGGCACAGCGCAAGGCTTCTTGTCTAGAAGGACGTATATCTGGACAAGCTGAGATCGAATTAGTAGACTTGTATCCACATCGAGACGCTTACTGAACGTTGAATTATCAACCGATGACCACGTCTATTAGTACTGTAGCGAGTTTTGACAACGAACGGAACGAAGTAGATATCAGCGACTTTCCGAACCCTTGACTTGCAGCCTGATTCGTCAACGAAAGCCCTGGCACGTGTGGGAGATTGCCTCCGAGTCGATGGTCATGAGGACACGTGTTAGGGACTGTCCAGGAATCTGGTACACGAGGTCTACCATGATCAATTGGTCAAGCTCTCGTCTCACCATGTCCCTCAGAGTAGGACCTTCGTCTACCTGCACGATAGTGTCAGAAAGGATTCCTCGTAGACAAGAAAAGCGCCAGAGGTCGATATGATGACCTCAACTCCGAGGAGTTTGAGTAGTCTAGCATGCCTTTGACTGCGGCATGGAGTCCATCGTGATGAAAGTCGAGTGTGCGAAGAGAAGAAATCTCGTATGTGAACATCGTGCCACAATGTTGTGCATCAAGTTGCATCGACCAATTCAACCCCATTTTTCGATATCTCCGAGTCTTTGAAATGGAGAAACAACGATCCGAGACGAGGCGGTAGGATTGAATATTTTTCTAAAGTATGTCCGCTCTTGTCAAGTTTACAACCTTGCACGATGTAACCTCGTTTCTATTGAATGGTGTAATCGTGCAATCTAGCTTCGTGGGATCAGACCTCGCAACTCACGGCGTGCATTCAGGACGATGAAGCCTTGAGCTATTATGAAAAACATCATTCACGATCCTGTCACATCGCTATGGTGAAGACCTATCCGCAACTTGTTGTCGTTTTGTCCTGGCAGCAAGATGTCCTAGAGATCAGTTATTATCAATGCCATGGATGCTGAACGGTCTGAATGGACGGCTTCCAAGATCGGACGTAGTGCCAGGACCCGTTTCCCTGGTACAGTGACTGATATGATTGTCGCTGCTTTTAGCAGCCTCATGTTTCATGTCAACTCTACTTCTAGCTCCCTCTCCCCCTGATAATGATCTCGGGCCTTGACTTCCAATTGTGTTCCCCATCCCTTTTACCAGCCTCCTTACATCCATAGCGACTGCAGCAGCGTCAAAAGGCCTCTCCCCCATCTCGCCAGCTCTAAACATGTCGTCTACCGCTATCGGTACTTTCACTTGCTGGGATGGCTTCGACGGCTATCAAGTTGAAGATAAGCCCCCTCGCCCTCCCAAATGCTCTCGACTCCCATCCACCCCGACAGTGCCAGCTCCTGCTCGGAACAGTCCTGAGCGCTCGCGCATACCGAAGCCGGCCAATGAACACGGTGCACGAGATCAGGAGCGCACTTCGCTCGATCAACTATGGAGCACCTTGCGGCAGAAGAAACACCTTGAGGAGGCAAAGCGCCCTGTGAAGGTCAAGTCTCTGGAGACACCCCAGGCTGGGCCGAGCGGTGTCTCTCGTTCAGCCCCAGAGCAGCCTGGTCCAATGCCCAGAAAGGTGACCCCTCCCATGCTAAAGAAAAAAAAGTCCACGTAAGGTTTCATCAGTTATCATGCAATAGCCGCCATCCTGACGAGGTTCTGCAGCGACTGTGTTTCATTTCGCGAATCTCGTTGTGGTCGCACAGTACGTATTACCTGAACCACAGCTTCGTCATGCTGCCTGCTTACCTCCACGCAGATTACGGCGACCTTCGATTTACCCGGCGTGAAGAAAGAACAAGCACACGTTAGCTTCCGTTGGAATCACCTGATCGTGACCTGGCAGACAGTAAAGATCACTGAGACAGAGGAAGATGGGCGGCTCGTCAGAGAACGAGAGGAAAAGAAGTATACGCGCACGATCCCCGTGCCGGAGGGAACGAAAGTGGGTCCCCTTTCTCACGTGGTGTGCATACGCGGTCAACTCATCGGTCCATTTAGTTCGAAGAGATACACGCGACGATGGACAATCGCCATCTTATCTTAAACTACCCCAACATGCGCACCGTGCGCGTGGAGCCTCGATCTCGCCCGCCACGCCAGGCTGAGCCACGTCGTATCGAGCCTACAGTCCTCTCTGACTCTGACTTCAAGTGTATCACTGACTATGAGAGCCCTGAGGTCGCACTGCCCTCCAACCCCAAGTCAACAGAATGGCTACCCACCGAGGAAATTTCTGAAGTCTCTGATATCCTAGAATATTAGACAAGAACTTGCGGTACCCTTGTCTCTCCCGTTTCATCTCGTTTACGAGCTCTGTCCACATGCATTGTACTCCCATCCTTGTTGATGACTCCTTGATGTACTACCAACCAACCGCAATATGCACGCCATATGTCTGCGGACGCTGGTTATTGATTGCTATCCCAGAGACTGCCGATCAAGGAATCATGTAAATGTCCTCCTGTCGTGAACAAAGCGTGCCCTATCGTGGGTTAGTTGACCTTCAATGCTGGGACAACGTGTTGATCAATAAATGGAGCGGATATCAAAGGCGTGATGTGTGCTGACAGCTGCACTTGGTCACTGCTCAAGGCTACACAGTTTCTGCAAGCACTCACGTACAAGATGAGAGAATGATCATATTACATATCATCCACGCTCCACTCGTAACTGGCCGCTGCTGTCCGTTTCCTCTCGTTAAGACGCTGGAACAATTTCTTCTCAAAACCGTTGCCACGATCTGCAAGACGTGTGAGCGTAATTATCGTAGTGTTTCGCATTCAATATGTTGCACGCACCCACACCATCCCACCTGTGACCAGGTTTAATGCCAAAGCGATTAGGAGGTGGTGGAGGACCATTATACTCTGGTCTTCGAGTCCCTTTGGATGCCTTTTTCTGTGGAAGAAACGCGTCAGACAAGCAAAGACTGCATTCGTGTGGACCACAGACTAACAGCCGTCAGGAATGCAGCAGCGGGGTCGTTCCATCGCTCTTGCGCCTTGAGCTCTTCATTTAGCTCCTTATCATCCACACGACGGGAGAACGGTAACGATTTGTTCTTCTCAAGTTGTAATCTCCGTTTTTCCTCTTCTTCCCGTTGCATAAGACCTTTACCCCATTGCATCTTCTTTGCTTCCTGCTCCTCCCTTTCCCTCTTTTTCCGTGCGGCATCCGCACGGGCAACTTTGGTATCTATCTTGCGACCAGATGCATCACGGTATACTGTTTCCTGTGCTGCTTCTTCCTCGTCTCTGGTCATTTCCTCCCGTTTGAGTTGAGGCCTTGGTAATGTCTTTCGCAGTTGCTCCGATGTCAGGAGACCTCCTTTGAAGGGCTGTTCCTCCTCTACGACGGTCGGTTGCTCATCGGGTGGTATCGGCGGGGTCTCCTCTCGTTTCGTGGCGCCCGCCCGCACCGTAGCCCATCCAGAGCCCTCCTCTGTTCTCCGCTTCTTGAAACTTCGGTCTTTCGCGACGACTGCACCGTCCAAAGAGTCTAATGCATCCTCCTGGTCCCGCTTTGAGCTCTCGTCGCCAAAGCCGGCATCGTCGTCGACAAACATGGAGGAGGCGTTGGTTACCCCAGATTCAGCCTTGCGTTTCTTCTTCTTGGGGACGGTTCGGGCGAGTATGGCTGCCGCTTTGGGCCCTGACATGTATTTCTCTGCAAGATAGGCCTGCATGGCGGAGAGTCGTATGTGGTATAGAAAGATGAGCGAACCGAAAAGCGGTTCCAGCAGCACGCAGTTGAGATACTTCTATGGATTAGTAAGCACAACTATCACTATCCGAATCGTCCTGCTACTCGTGCGGTCGACTCATCTCGTCATGATAACATTACCAAACATCGATGGTGCATTAGAAATACAACAGAAAGTAAAATACAAGGCGCAGACGGGAAAGGGGGGGAGACAAGAAAAGAGGGCAGAAGAGTCCATAGGCCTCGTCCAGGTTGGGTGAGTCACTGGCCTTGATGCATTGACGGATGATTCGGTGGCAGAAAGGGCAAGTATTGGGAATAGGATACGAAGGAACCACAAGCGGATGCAGTCACTTCAAACCATCCGCAAACAATTGACGTTTCTGTGCAGTAAGACGCAGCGAGATCGGTAGGGAGTTGCAAGTCGGAGAATGTCCGCACAGCTTCGTATCTTCGTGTTCCATATCAATGTAGTACGATCTTTCTTGGCGCTTTTAGGAAGCTGGATGAGTGATTTGGTAGGAGTTGTCACATGAAACAGGGTGGAACCACTCGGGGCTAGGGAGATGCATCACTCGTCCACTGGAGTCCGTGGGCCGTCCCAAGTCCAATGTGATTTACGAGACGGGCAGGGCTGGGTCTGGCACCAACCGTCACGTCTTCATGAAAAGATTATGAGCATTCCACCCGCACATTTCCGATTTCTCACATGATGTAAGGACAACGCCGGGAGTGACCCCGTGTGAACGTTGTGGAAGAGCGCGTCTCGAGGACTGATGTTTGCAAATACAAGTTGTCACATATATCACAACTTACTGAAACTTGATCGAATATGCAACTTCTGCTTCGCGGAGTGGTACAAAGTCCAAAGGTCTGCGTGTGTCGGAAAATTTGCGGTGCGCATTCGTTTTGGGCTTGCGAGAAGTTTTCAATTTCAAGAGAGAGGAAGCAGCCGACGTCAATGTATCCAGTCCTGCGATCTTAACGGGGTCGGCCTCGAGGGACTCGGCGGGCTGACTCGGTAACACGAAGGAAGGTAAGGAGGTGGTAAACTTGTTGAAAGGCACAAACTCCAAAGGGCGCCGGGCGCAAGAACCGGCACTAGTATGCGTCAAGCTATCGAGGGGGTCGCCATGGGCCAATACAGCAGCTCGAAACAAGGTTTCCGACATTCGAACGGCTTTGTTCTGCCTCTTCGGTTGCTTGGGCTGTTTGACGATCGCTCCAACCAGCTGCGTTTGCGATTCCACGGCTCGTTTGTACACATGTGTAGGTGGGCTGGCCCGAGCATCCCATCCGCTAAGACTTGAGATGAGGCGCTTCTTCTTCTGAGTTCGCGTAGGTTTCCTGATCGAACGGCGAAGGAACTCCTCGACAGTCAGGGAATTTTGAAACCAGTCCACTGGAGGCTCTGGGTTGACGTTCGTATGCGTAGGGAATTCCAGAGACGAATCAGGTTCCGTTAGGATGGCGATCTCTGGAATTAGGTCTGAATGCAGTGACACAACCTCTTCTGTGTCAACCATTTGTGGTGTGGAGAATGGTAGGAAGGCGTTGGTCGTCGCATCTTCTTCGCGCCTGCATAGCCTCTTGCGTTTTCTCTTTATCTGTTCATTGGTTAGGCTGCGAACAAGTGAGCGGTCCACCAGATCTGATTGCTTACCACAAATTCGGAGATACCTTCTTGCATGTTTGTCATTACGGAAGACGGATGTTTGCAGTGAGCAAAAGACAGAACTGGAACACGGCAGCCTTGTGGTCGCTGATTGACTACCACCCACTGGTGGGAGAGCGTTGCCAAAAGGTAATGACTGTCACGTCACGCGCGCATTCGGAATTGCTAGTGAGTGTGACGCATAGAGGGTCTTGCCAGCTATCTATGGTGGGCCTGTATCTTCTAACTTATAAGTGCATATCAATGTTGTGTGTTTTCAAGGACTTGGGCGTAGAGACGTTCTCCTTCTCATCAGCCTAGGCGCGGAGCTCACACTTAACCTTCGACTGGTAAGCTTTGTGTGCGATTCCACGCTGGAGTTGGATGCTCGACGCACACTGGAAGCGGTCTTAGGAATGCCAGCAACGGATGATCCGGCACTTGTAGACTTGCCTAATGCCGGTGGTTCTCTCGGAGCAATCATATGAGCGTCGAGACGGAAGGTCCCAACAGACGCACCCATGCTTCCCAGCGAGTTCCCAGCTGCAGCTGGGGTTGCGTTCATCTGGAGTACAGAGGGTGGCCGCACAGCTGAAGGAGTGGAGAACGTTGAGGATTCCCGATGAGGGGCGATCTTGGAAGGAGCGGGGGTGAACCCGCCAGTGCCACGTACTCCATGATTGCGTTTCACCTGAGGCGCGATGTGTGAGTGGACCTGCTGGCAGACCCGCAGTAGTATGGGCTTACCGGTTCTAGCACCTGTTCCTTGGAATCGAGCGTGATGTTTAGCCCGTTGATGTCCTCCTTAACTGCGTGATTTGCTTGGTGGGGTGAACGTGACCTCCTTTGCACTTTCCTTTTGCAGCCGGTGAACCTGGACACGCAGCCAAGACATCTCCTCTGATAAGCAATGGAGCCGTTCCTTCGGACTAATAAGCGCGATATCTGATGTGGCCTTCTCTCCGAGTGTAGTCTCGAGTTGCTCTTGAGCCTCCCTTTCCCGAGAGATGGCTTCCTCCAAATTGCGTTTTTGAACATAACCAGAACGAACTTGTTCGCGTATAAAGAAGGTAGTTGTTTGTGAAGCTCTTCGGCCTCAGCAGCACGTTCGATAACCTTCCCGGACAAGGAAGTGACTTCGGTGTCGCGGTGCTTGATATTTTCCTCCAGACGCGAAAGGTTCTCCTTCATGAATCAGAGTTCTCCGTCGAGCTGTGAGAATCAATGTTCCTGATCTTGCATGGCTTGAGTGAGCCCATCTGGGCGTTCGTGCTCCTTTTCGAGGGCATCTTGAGATTCAATGCATCGCGGAGTTGGTCGTTCCATTCTCCCTCCATAGTCGAGGTCCTGCTCTCGAGGGCCTCAATGTCGCTTGCCAAGGCGTCGCGTTCCTTGGTCATCTGTTCTGTGTGTTCACCATTTTCAGTTTGTTGCCATTGCGCCTCGACTTCACTCTTGAGAAGACACTTCTCAATTTCCCTGGACAGTTCCTCGTGGACGCTAGCGAACTCTGTGACAGTCGACGCATTCTTCTGCTGCAGTTCAGCTGCGGCCATCAACATCCGTTGTTGCTCTCCTGCCCAAGCAAGTTCTATGGGCATGTTCTGTTTCTCCAGCATGTTTTTCGGAAATGATATGGTCCTCTTCTGACTTGGAATTGATAGTGGCCTGGTCCATTTACTCCTTCGCGTCATGGATGCCTTCTTTCAGGGTCATCCCGTCCTTTGAGTGCCCCTTTGATCCTGATTGGTTCGCCATCTTTCCCCTTCATGGACCTTTCCAGAGCGTCACGCTGTGTGCGGAAAGTTTCCTCGTTTGCATCAACATCACTTTTGGAGTCCCATTCAAGCTGTAAGATCTGGAGATGGAGCTGGCGCAGAGCCTCGCCACTCACCTCGACCATGGTGCTTTTCTCCATGCTCTCTTGACGATTGTTGTCCACCTCTTCCTCGAGGTGATGACACACCTTTTCTAGCCCCTCGACTTTCTTCTTCCAGGAATGGAGTGCGCTCTCGAGCCTGGCCTGTCGGAGCCTCGACAAGCTTGTCGCATGCGCTAAGGCCATTCTCGTACTGACCGCACGACTCTTGCTGTAGAGCGAGTTGCGTGCAGAGAGGCCATATAATGTCTTCCTCGCGGGAAGCGGTGCGCGAATGCGTGCCTCGTGGAGGTGGGGGTGGGTTCAGCGTTTTGGGCGTGTAGTACATTGGCGCATCCGCGCGGAAAGGATCAGGCTCCGAGTTCGTGTACAGAACAATCGCCTCGGACAAGTCGATGGTGTCAGCCTCTGGGTGCTTGGATGATTTGATGATGGACTGGAGCATTGTCATGGTGTCGCTTTGGGTACGGTTCCAGTTCTTACAGGAATGAGGCGACCTGGAAGCCGAGTTGAAGGACCCACTCTTATCCGGATCTATGGGCAGAGGCTTGTCCGTGGCACTGGGGGACCATAAGTCGACACCCACGGATACCATACCTTCTGGGTGTATGGGTACAAGTCAACCCGTCTGGCGGTTTGACGCTAACAGCGTAGCGTGGCTAGTAGTAGCAAAGCCTGGTGGGAGTTCCCGCGGGTCCCACCTCGTCGCAGAAGGTCTTGCAAGGGATGTCCGAGCCTAGCAAACGTACGATCAAAGTTGCTACCTGCCACGCGGTACATTTCGACGCCCACCACGAGTAGAAGGCACTGGAGGCATACTCCGATGTTACCCAAGAAATCATAGCCAACCAACTCTCAGACATGTTATCTGTTATGCATGTTTGACTAACGTTCTTTCACGAAACATTGGAATTTGCCCCCACTGACGTTGGGGAAACATGCATGTGTACGATACGCATTACTAATATGTGCAAAATACGTGGTCACAACCTGTTTAATCCTTGCAGAATGAGCCCAGAGCTGGAAATACTAGCACGAGAGTAGGGGGGCACAAACCTCAAACTTTGAAGACAAGTATCATGGTCGGCGAAGTCCTAGTCGTCCTAGTCGTCCATTGCTGCGTTTTCGTCAATTCAGGTACATTCGGGCAGCACCAATATATAATACTCCCATCATCATTCTCCTCCATTTCCATCTCATCTCGCTTCCGTCTTTGGCTCTTCACGGCAGCTAGCAGGTCCGCCTCAGAGAGGATGTACCATTTATCCCACCCAGGCGACAACAACCCACTCTGGTGCGCACTACTAATGTGTACTGCCCCATTGCGATACGCTGTGTTGCAGTTTCGGCAGTACATGATCCAATGCATCAGCCAGATGCCGTGCACTGACGCAAAGCAATATCGTGCTCTCAGAGGCGCCAGAGTATGCCCGTTTCCCATACACCGAAGTGGGCTTTTCGCTCCACTTGCATCAAGCTTCATCTGATCCAACGGAAGGTAACATAGTAACGCGGTAAATCTCAATCACTCAGACCTCACCCCACATTCACGAGAGTCACTTTGTTTTCCCAGAGAGGGTAACATTCGCCTGCACAAGTTTTCTGGCGGATGGTATTTTTGTGTCACGGCATCCATGTCCCGCAAATAGTCTCCAGTATCGGTAATCCTTGAGTATGTCCCGTCATAGATCAGACATTCCCTCAGCATAGCTTCCCCCCCGGAGATACTTGAGGCCCGTGTCATAACCTTGAAAAACCAATCGCCACCCGGTAGCTTCTGATTCTATCCCACCGCTTCACTCGCACTACAGTTTCAACATGCGATTCGGTCTTACTGCCATCATTGCCTCAGCCGCTCTTGTGAGCGCCGCACCACACACTCGCCAGAGCTGCCCCGAAGCCACCCGCTTTGGCGTGCTTGATGTTTCTCCTACGACGGTCTCCCCAGGTGACGTAAGTAGTGTGATGTGCTCTGTTATGACAAAATTGGTCCGATCCTAACTACAGAGCTTGGTCATCGACGCTGATTTCACCTGCGCCATCAACTACTTCGGCATTCAACCTGAGTACACCGATTATTACATCGAAGTCCCCGTGAACAACAACGACTATGAGCCCCCCATCCTCCTGGCTCGTCGCACCCTCCCCAGTGGGAGTACATCTACCAGTGATCAATTCACTGTTGAGGTATGGAAGCCACGACGCTGAGATGACGCGAGGTTTACCATTTTTGCAGGTCCCGTACGCAAATTACTTCCAAAACACTAGTTATGTGGTGATTTTGGACACTACTTACCCCATCACTGGGTCTAACGGGTCCCCATACTACGTTGTTGGTGGTGTTGAAGTCCCCATCACCGTCAATGTTTGAGTGTTTAGAGCTGTGGTGCCTGTGGAACTGAACCCAGACAGCACATTCGTCCTTTGTTCGCGCTCCTTTATCGTGCCTTCTTACGCTCAGATTGTCGACACGGGGCAAATTCCGAATCTTTCGTGAAATAATGTTCCAAAATGAAACATTACCTCCTGATGATTTCAGGCCCCTGGTTGGCCTATGAAATATAAAAGATACTTTGCGAGAACATGATGAAAACAAAGTATCTAATTCAGCAATGTTTTCAAAATGATTTCTTGGGTAACATTGGAATATGCCCCAAGTGAGATATATACTGTATGCATCATTTATTGGGCGCAGCAGCTTACAGAGCCACTAGTGTGGCGGTGTCTCGAAGCTGTGGCTGTCAGTGTAAGCTATAAAATCGTTGCACTGGCTAGAACATACAGAGA
Source organism: Paxillus rubicundulus Ve08.2h10 (assembly GCA_000827395.1). Lineage (NCBI taxonomy): Eukaryota > Fungi > Basidiomycota > Agaricomycetes > Boletales > Paxillaceae > Paxillus > Paxillus rubicundulus. Next base: position 14,317 of record KN824921.1, on the reverse strand, counting down.
CTTCAAGCTTCAAACCCAACCCAGATACACTACCATCCATATCCCCCCCAATCGGCAATTGTTCAGAACAGAGCTCGACGACACTAATAAATAGGTATATCTCTTGGCGGGTTCTGTCGTTTCCCGATCCCCCACTTATCTAGCCTTGTCAAGGAACAGCATGTGGCCAGGATACCCCGGATATTCTAGCAACTCGCAAAACCCTGGCGCACCGCCTGCGTGAGTTTCCTGCGGATTTACGAGTGAAATCATCCTGTTCAAATTGCCCTATTTGATGCAGCTTTCCAAACCTGTGAGTGGCATCCAGCGGAGCAGCCATGCGGGTGCTTTATCGATTTGCAGGGGCGGCCATGTTCCAACTCCCGAACCACCGTCTTACGATCAGCAACAGGCTCCGTTCTTCCCCTCATCACAGCCAGGCGTAGCAACAAGGGGGTGAGTGTACTCCTCTCAAAGTTCTGCCCCGCGCATTCGAGTTGACACCATCTTATTTGCCTTCGAATACATCGTCACCAGGTTCGGAGCTCCACCTCCTGTTCCAAGAGAAAATTATCCTGGCCAGCACCAGCAGCCCCGTCAGCAGACTGGCGGCTATCCTGGACAGTATGCTGGCAGTTACCCTCCTTCCACAAGCCCTACCCAATACCCACCACATCAAGGATCTCCTGGAGGATACGCCCCTCCACCCGGTCCTCAAGGAGGTTATGCCCCACCTCAAGGACCACCTGGAGGATATGCCTCTCCACCTGGGTTCCCTGGAGGGTATGCTCCTGGACCCCCTGGCGGCCCTGGGTATGCACCACCTCCTGGTCCTCCCGGAGGATATAATCAACCGCCAGGTCCGCCCGGAGGGTACAGAGCACCTCCAGCCCCCCCACCAATGTCAGAATTTCTCATCTCCCGTAACCACACTTGCTTATCCTCAATCAGGAACTCTGGATATGCGTCTGGTCAATTTGATTTGGGATAACGATAACGTTCAACTAATTTGACGTCACAGGTGGCCCGCCGCCGATGCCCCCGACTCAGCAACAATCCTTTGGTTCCCAGCAAGGGCAAACGCAATCAGGTTACTTCAAATATTCTCAGTGTAACGGGAGGAAGAAAGCACTCCTTGTATGATCCTGCTGAAATCTTCACCTCCACCTTTTAACACTCGTGATGCTTTCTAGATTGGGATAAACTATATCGGACAGTCGGCGGCCCTTCAGGGCTGTATAGAGGATGTGAACCGCATGAAAAGATTCCTTTTGAGTAAGTTCATCTCAACTAGCCCTCTCAGCCCCCCATGACAATGTGAACGCAGGCCGTGGCTATAAAGAGCAAGACATGGTCACGCTTAAGGATGATTCCAAACATCCTCGCGAACGGCCGACTCGACAAAACATAGTAAGTCGGTGTTCTCTGACCAAATTCGACCTCATACCCCAACTGGCCTAGCTCGAAGCCATGCAATGGCTGGTAAGGGATGCTAGACCCAACGACTCTCTTTTCTTCCACTGTACGTGTAATCGTGCACTGCCGAGTATAAAACACCTGATTTCTCTGGAACAGACTCAGGACATGGCGGACAAACGAAGGACCTCGATGGCGATGAGGGGGATGGATACGATGAAGGTGAGCAAAACCGCGACCAAACTCTTGACATTTCATCTAAGACGCTTCTCCCTTAGTCATATATCCTGTCGATTTTAAGACCAATTCACATATTGTGGATGATGTGCGTCGACCGCTGTGAACACTCATATCTCCTGTCTTACGGTGTTATAGACTATGTACAAAATTATGGTTAGCAGTCTCCCTGCAGGTTGTCGTCTGACAGCTATCTTCGATGTAAGTCCCCTCGGACAACTCACGTCACTTCAAAAACTAAATATTATCAGTCTTGTCACTCTGGTTCAGCTCTCGGTAAGATCTGCTTATACCCGTAGCCTGATGCAGAGCACTGACATCTCCGTTGGAACTCTCTATCCATAGACCTCCCGTACATCGTATGCATCCCATTGCTATGCGCATACTACTTGTTTTTTTGTTGACTGTTTTGATCCTGATTCTACAGTACTCTACGGAGGGCAAGATCAAGGAACCCAACGTTGCGATGGGAGCCGCGAAGGGACTTATGTCTACACTGACTTCTCTGCAGAGAAGCGACGTGGGCGGTGTGATGAGTGGTGTGACGGGCCTTATCAAGGTCGCCTCCGGTAACGCACAGAAGGCCGACCAACGTGCGAAGGCGACAAGATCGAGTCACGCAGATGCGGTAGGTTGGATTTCACTTGGATTTCGGTCCCAGGATTATCTCAGTACATGCGTGCTTAAATGACGGTCAAGATCTCCTGGAGTGGTTGCAAAGACTCTCAGACAAGCGCCGATGCGTCAATCGGAGGCAGAAACACTGGTGCCATGAGCGATGTACGTCTCCACGCTTCCGACCCCGTTTTGTTTCTCACCCCGCTTTCCACCATGCAGGCCTTCCTGACAGCTCTCGGTATGGCGCATATTTGATCAAGGTTATTCAGCGACTCATTTGAGGTTCTACAGAACGAAACCCCAACCCGAGCTATCAGCAGCTTCTTGTCGATATCAGGTGAGGAACTACCTACGCAGTATGCTGTTCGTTTTGTCTGACCCATATTTTGCGCAGGAGAGTTCTTAGTAACAAGTATAGCCAGAAGCCCCAGGTGCGTAGGTACTTGTACGATTAATCCCGCGCTGATTCGATGGCGGAATTGTTAGCTCTCAAGCTCCCACCCCATCGTAGGTCGTCGTTCATCATTCCTCCATTTTTTTTTTTCATTCACCGTATGCTGCGATAGGACACCAACATCCAATTCATCATTTGATTATCCAAGTTGTCTGTTATAGTTTACGGACTGCTCGAAATTCTCTATACTGTTGTAAGAGTAGCGTACCTGGTACCCTAACGGGAGACCTTATGAAAGTGCAATGTGGAGATTATGTGTGGGTAGGTTACCAGGTCAAGCAGCAGAAAGGTGAAGAGTGGTCATTCTTAGCAATTGACACTAGTGATTCGGGCTCGTCCATTATCACCGTACGGTATGAGTGACGTGTGCGGGGATAGGGAAGTAGCAACACCGTTGGCGGCAGAGAATGAATTCTTGTCAAGAACGATGGCGGTCAGCCTGCGACCGTATGCCTTGCCGAGATAGGGAGTCAGATAAGTAAGGGATTAATCAGTAAATCGACTTACGCAGCCCGTGTCAATACCAACCGACCACCTATTTACATCGAGACCCCGAGCTGCAGCATGGCCATAAAGTACCATCGAAGGGAAACATGGAAGATTCTTTCCCTTTCTGTGGAACAGGCTCGACATTGGGCTTCTCTTCGACGTGGAATGTTGTTCTAGTGCATCCATGCCCGAACACATGCCCATCACATCGTTCCAAAGATCAGACCATGGGATGTTCTTCTTCCCATCCGATACTTTGCCATTCTTTGTTAGACTCCTCATATTCATGAGAACCCACGCGTCCCGGTTCTGTGGAATATCTTTCAACAATGCTCGTTCTTGGAGACCTCGAAGGGTAGGAATGTCATCCTTCGGTTTTGGCTTTGTGGGCCAATGAGAAAGGGGCTGTTTGGGATCCGTGAGTTTGCGAGTAGGATCTGCAGGGAGCAGGCCAGCGTGAACGAAGTACGTGTGACCAAGCGGTGCGTGAATGACGAGAGGTAAGGAGCGAAGGTAGTCGTAGTGGTCACGCGACATGTCGCGGGCGACCTTGTAGTGTTTTCCCAAAAGTTTCCAGCCTTCGGGGACATAGTCTCGCCAGCGCTTGCTCCCGCTCTTGAGCCAGGCGTCGAATTCTGTGTTTGACAGGTCGCCGTTGACGTGTTGCCATCGCCCGTCGACTTCCTCGAGCCATTCTCTGCCGCCAGGGACGGCGAGCATCCAGTCCATCCATGCTCTCCATTCGATGACTTTCTGGTCGTTATTGCCGCGCACGCCGAGAATGTTATTCGCGGACATGAAAGTCAGTACCGGACCGGAGTGAGCTTTATCCTTGGTCACGATGTCACCCAGGTGAATCAGAGTATCTGACCGGGGATTGTATGAAAGCTCTTTTAGCAAAGCGCTATGAATACGATGTTTGGTGTTAGAACGCGATTCAAAGGTATGGGGAGTGCTCACGTTAGAGAGTCATTCATGCCATGAATGTCCCCGATGGCAATGATACGTCTGTCATCTGAGGTCAGGGTTCGGGGTGCTGCATCACCATCTGATTTCTGATCAGACGAGGTAGCGACATACTAGAGATGGGAAAGTGCTTCGAGGGGAGGGTCTGGAGATATTTGTACTGGGTGAAGTCTGGGAACACTAGAAACGGGGGGAAAGGTTAGCTGGCTTCAGGACACGGAAGAACGCAATGCTCGTGAAAAAACTCGCATGGTTGTTTTAATGCAGTGGGAACGGCGATGTGCCTGACTTGGCTGATGATGCCACGGGTGAAGACGAAAAAGAGAAAGGATACGACGACCACGCCTGCAAAGACCGGGCGGAATGTGTTCCAGAGGTGCAGAGACATCGTGTAGCTTGAGGCCTTGAAGGATCGTGGAGGGCATAAATATAAATACGTGTTAGCGAGAGGTGAACGATTAAGGAATGAAGGCTGGTCCGTGAGATTGCTGAGGTATATCGATACCACTATAGGCTATTCAAGTTGTAGGGTCGAGGACATGGCGATTCAAACTGTGATTAGAATGTGCGGTCTATCACCGTACAATGATCCCTTGCATCGCCCGTCGCTTGTCTACTTCTGCATAGTCTTTGTTGCTTTGCGATTCACATCCCACCCACTTCCATGCATTGTCTCTCACAAACTCTTCGAATCTCCAAAGGTTGGGTCGCAGCTCGGATAAAGGGTGGCACCAAACGTAGGTGTTTGCTTCCAGAGCTTTTTCCAGTCCGTTGGGCGTCTTTGTAGGCAATAGTCCGTTCACTTCGAATGACGGCATCTCGTCGAGACTCGTCGAGGGGCCCAAAGGATGTACGAGAACCAGCTCTCGCGTGTATTCCTGCCACGCCACTCTCGTCAGCCAGTACTGGTATGCATCACGGGTCCACACTTACGTTTCCCTCAAAAATGTCTAGTAATCTCATGTCCTCACTTGTCAGACCTATCACTAGGCATCCCCTCACCGATTTTGCCTCAAACTCGAGCTCGTGATCAAACATCCCCCGACTTCGAGAGTAGGGAACTATTCCAGGGTAATCGGCGCCCTGAAGGACAACACAAATCAACGACGGTGGGTCTCAAGCTTCTCAGGTGCCTACATGGATTTGATGCCTGGTGTAGTCCTTCGCAAACCGAGTGCATGAGACACTGGCATGGGCAGTCATCCATAAAGTGATGTTGGGCACTAACAGGTAATAAAGCTGGGCAAATCTGCAGGTGAGAACCCTCATTTCCGATCACCCGTTTCAGTATCGTTGGATGCATCAACGTTCCGTAGAAGAAGGCGGACGCCATTGGACTAGCAGGCGATTGAACCGAGTGAAGCCTGTAATTCAAGTGATAAGCCTTTGGACCAAGATTAATGGAATGGCATACCTGTTTGACGGATTGCACACACTGTACGACCTCAGGAATCTCGAGTAGGTTCGATCGATAGAGCTGTGAGAGTACTCGTAAGGTATATATATATTCGATGAGTAGACCGGGCCATCGTGTCAACTCGAAGATAAGATAAGATTTCATCATCGATGGAGGGATCTGCCTTTTCATTCGACAGTCACTGTCTCTTCCACCATGTCATCCTGCGGCAATCCAATCGCTGAAGATGCTGCGCTGATGCCCCGTAAGCAGGTAAACACACAATCACCACGCGTATGATTAATCACTCCCTTCCTTTCAGGACGTTTCAAGTTCGACAAAGTGAGAGATTGCATAAAATGTAAACTGAACCCGGGAAACATTGTCATTCGCCATGCAGTGTACTGCAAGTAAGTCCTTAACTCCTTTCGTGGTCTGTAACCTGATTTCACATCGCTTGGCCTCCAGAGATTGTCTCACTCCTCTCGTAACCTTGAAGTTTAGGAGGGCCTTAGAACCATTGGTCAACGCCAGCTCTGGAACCTCCAAAAGACCCAAGCTTAAAGCCTCTGGGTCCTTGACCCTTGGTTTTTCTGGTGGTCTCGGATCGTCGGTACTTCTAGACATCGTTTATAAAACCTATTTTGCCAACCAGCCCTCGGTTGATCCTAGCGGAGAGCCTCGAGGGGGCGCGAACCACCCACGGAACACAAACGTGTGGTCATCATGTGCGGTTTGCTATGTTGAAGTATGTAATGCTTTCACCGAGGTATGAAGCTTCATCGCTCCTGCAAGGCCTTCGGTTGGAACTAATTTTATAGACTCGCGATAGGACGGAAGAGATCAGAACCGCTCTTGCGCCTTATCCAAAGTTTGATTTCATCCCGCTTCGCCTCGAAGACGCTTTTGATGCGTCATGGTGGAGTAAAGTGGCCACTACACCTGATCAATCGCAACTTGGCCTTGAACTGGGAAAAGACGGGTTGTGCACGGAAGGTAATTTTGAAAGATGCGACGTTTTGGGTTTGCAGTGGAGCTCATGTCCGACAGGTTTTCACCTCGCTGCGTGCCCCACCTTACCACCTGCCGCAGCCTTGCGCTCGTATTTGGCTTCACTACCCACACAAACAGCCGTTTCGAGCGCTATCAAGGTCATCGTTCGTCTTTTGTTGCTATACACAGCCCGATCACGCCAATCGTCGCATTTGCTCCTTGGCACATCGCTTACCACGCTATCGATCTCTTTGGTCTCGTCCATATCACAGGGAGGCGGGCATTCGATACTCGAGGAGCTGCAAGAAGAGTGGACTTGTGGTGGTGAATCTACAACATCTGAGAAACTGAATGTGATACGCGTAGTGCGTCCTCTCAGAGATGTGACCATGAAAGAATGTGCAGCATTTGGATGGTGGAATTCGATCGCTGTCGTTGGCAGAGACAAACAAGCACGTGCCAGTGCTGGTATCCCTGGCCTCACGCAAGGTATCACTTAGTTGTCCCCAAGCTATAGCTTTCTTGACTTTCCACCACAGATTTCATCGTTGGCTTAGAGAAGGATTATCCGTCGACGGTTTCAACGATTGCGCGTACGTGCGCCAAACTAGAGCCCAAGAGCGCCTCGCGAGGATCATGCATACTCTGTCAACGGTTGGTGTTCCTCCTCTAACGGGGAGTGTGATTCGCTGATGTACTGCAGACCTTTGCAAGAAGGACTAGAGGATTGGAAAAACCGGATCTCAATACGATCGTATTCTGATGCGAAGCTAACATCGGATCTGTGTCACTTGCCTTTGCTGGCACCTTTCGGTGCTTCCGAGCTTTCGACCCCACCTCATCAACCTCCCTCAATTCTGACACACCTTTGCTACTCTTGCCAAGCCACGTTCACGAGCAGGAGCAGTCGAGGGCCCAAGCCTGCCCCGTCAAGTATTGATGTCAGCGGCGCATTGCCACTGTCTACCCCTTTACCCGTCTGGGTATCCGCAAACCATACCCGTCCTCATGTGGCACATGAGGAGTTGGTGATGTCGGCAAATGGTGAGATTTGGTATCAGAAGAAACAAGGCGAAGCAGAGAACCAAAGCGTTGTTGCCAAGTTCTTGTTGGACACCTGATTGAGAGGAAATGGTCAGCACTTTCTGATGCACGCTGTCACTCTACGTACGATTAGTCTGTGAAATTTCATCACCTTGGTACCTTTGCCGTTAGCGTTGAATATTCGGCCCGCCCGAGCGCTCCGCGACTGTCCAGGTCGCTTTCTATGACCTTGCGTTCTAGACCCTAGCGGCTTGTTGTAGCCGACGACTACAAATACAAGTCCGCCGTCCTGCAACAGCTGTCAGGTTCCTCGACCAGACTCCTCCCTCAATTTACTAGGCGTCTTCACTGACGAGCCTTACAATGCTTGGAGAGGAGTCCAAGTCGGACCTTTATGACGTCGAAGAACATCGACGGGATCTATCCGAGTCCTTCCAGACAAAGAAAAACACCATCCTCAAGTCCCACGGAAGACCTCCCTGGTGATATTTCGGAGCTCGCTGACTTGCTTGGAGCAATCTCTGACTGGTGCCCAACGCAAAGGTACGGCGAGGACGGTCTCCCTATATGCGATGCATTCGTTATTGGCATAGGAGGTATGTAAACCAGCCATGTCGCATGGTGCGGTTGAGGTTACATGATTCTACAGGAGGTTCAGCAAGTGGGAAGGTGAGATTGGAGGCCTACGGGCGAGAATGCCGTGATGTTCATGGCTACGCAGACACACGTGGCGAGACAGATCGTCAAGTCTCTGGGATCCATCCCAACTATCGTTATCCTGTCGCAGGTGCGCATGTCGTGAACGAGGCGACCAGCGGGGGACCTCATGCCCCACCAGGATAGTTTCTACAAGCACCATACAGAGGAAGAAATCGCGCTGGCCCATGCAAGCCGGTTCGACTTTGACCACCCGGATGCCCTGGACATGCCGATGTTCGCTGCTGTATGTGGTCTCATGCTCGCACGTGTTGCAAGGGCTTGATTGTCGCTGCAGTGTCTCGCAGATCTCAAGGCATGCAGACAGTCTAATATACCGGTATATTCCTTCGCGGAACATCAACGGCTAGACGAGACGAAATATCTATATGGCGCTGCCGTGATTATAGGTATGCTTCCTCTTGGACACTCTGTATGAACTCTGAACGCTGCTTCAGCGGAGGGTATCATGGCCCTACACGAGCCGGCCTTGCGCGCCTTATATGATCTCAAGGTAAGGTGCATACAACTACGGCTTACTCGATTTAACGGGCATTCGTCCAGGTGTTCGTCCAATGCGACTCGGATCTTATGCTTGCGCGACGCATTCAACGAGATGTCAAAGAACGCGGACGGAGCGTGGAAGGAGTGCTCGAGCAGTTCGTTTTAGGCCGCAGGTATTCGTGACAGTACGTTGACCATATTGCAGGTATCTTCGATACGTCAAACCTGCATTCGACAACTTTGTTCTTCCGACGTCCCGACACGCAGATATCGTGGGCTCTTTTTTCTGATCTGACGTAGACTCCAACTATAATTTTATTAGGTCGTTCCGGGCTCAAACAACTCTGTTGCCATCGAGCTCATCTCGACCCACATTCGGCGCCAGATGAACGAACGAGCCGGTCATTTCCGCAAAAACATGGCAGTTCGAAGCGTTGACGAATGCCTGAAGCTCGCTGATGGCAAGTCAGAAGGGTCGAGCTTCATTGTCCTCCCCCAAACACCACAGCTAAAGGTCAGTCTAGTGATCCACCTGACATCGCTCATGTTGGACGCCTGCTCCCTAGGGTATCTATACCATCTTGCGGGACCAGGAAACATCCCGCGAGAACTTTATCTTCGTCGTGGACAGACTCGCTACCTTTCTGATCGAGAAGGCCATGGAGCTACTCCCGCATAAAAAGAAGGTTGTGGTGACACCAACAGAAACCGAATGCTCTGGAAAAGAACTCGACGTAAAGGTAAGATCACCGTACTCGCTGTGAGTTCAGAACTCTGATGTAGTCCACCAGAACATCTGTGGTGTCTCCGTCATCCGATCGTACGTAGGTACTTTGTCGGCATCAGACAGACTCACATATCCTCTCAGGGGTGGTCCATTGGAAAAGGGACTTCAACAAGTATTGAGTGATGTAGCAATCGGTTCTCTCTTGGTACAGTCAGACGCAGAGACGGGCGATCCGCTGCTCTTGCACGTGATGCTCCCCAAGTTTATCCGCCACCGACATCTCGCTGTAGATACTTGGGTATTCCTTTTGGATGCGCAGGTGCAGTGGTCTTGATGCTGGTTCTTTAGTGCGGGGCTGACGCCGCGTTCACAGATTGGCACTGGAGCATCAGCGTTCATGGCAATCCGCACCCTTTTGGACCACGGCATCCAACAGGACCATATCATCTTTGTTACATTCCTGGTGGCCCGTAATGGTGGTCTATCTGTTCTCCGGAACGCCTTTCCCGGGGTGAAGATCATCTGTGGAGCTGTTGACGAAGGTTTGAGGGAAGCTTGGCTCGAACATTACAATTCCAAAGGTGAAGAACATCACGAGGGCGGGAGGAAGGTCTGGATAATGGAACCCGGCATGGGACATATCGGTGCGTCGTTATCAAAACAACCGCTCACATATCTCACCCACTTGGGTGTACAGGAGATCGCTATTACCTATAAGCATCGTTTTGTACTTGTTCGTTCCCGCCACACGGTACAATCTACACAATTGATTGATTAATGAATGATTGTCCAAGGGTTTATACAGTATTCTAGGGATTGTAAGGGAGTGTGATCTGCGAAAAGGACTCGGATAGTACTAAAGGGAAAGGAGTGTCGGGATAACCTCTACGTAAACGAATTTCGCCAAATACAAGACTGAATATGTGGGGTACATTTAGGGCGATAGGTTGTAGCAGTAATAGTGAGCTTGTCTATTCAACCACAGCAATGACGCATATCGCTATTTCGCTCGGCTGGCCTAGGGGAGGGGTTAGCTCTACAATATTACAAATTAGTTTGAGTTCCTGCTCTACCTGGGTAGTACCAAAATGAGACGGCGATGATCACGTATAGGCCTGGAGGGAGTGAGAACCGTGCTACATGTTGCTGTGCTACAGGACTTACATATCAAGATCGTGCCTTCGAGCCAATTTGACTTGCCGTCTGCGACGACATAACTCATGGTTTGCACTGAGTGACATTCAATATAGTTCTTCGTATGACAGGAACGACTTGCCAGAGATGTAGAGGACCTGGAAAAGGGTAAGCAAACAACCTTGACGCACAATGACAGCCTTACAATGGACTCAAATGGATCGAAGAGCAAGGCCAACGGTTTGTCCAAAGCCCATCCGAGGGTCACCACAAAACTATCATACGTCAGTCAGACCACAGGATCGTGAAATGTAAGGTTACTCACGGAATGATGAGGAGTGCAATTTGCTAGAATTCGAGTCTTTGAGATTTTTCACCAGAGATTTCTGACAACTTACTATCGTTGACCCAACCGCAACACTGATACTAAGGCTGAGCTGATCCTGTACGGAGACATTCATTGCAGTAACGCATTCTGCAATTTCAATGGACATCGAGGTTTGGAAATTCGAAGAAGGTTGTGGCTAACCTGCAATGGAGCTCACAGCTGGAAGCAATATCAGACCAACCCACTGCTTGCTGATCGAAGTGGATATTCCGTCCATGCTTTCTACGAGTTCTTCAGCTGTAAATGTGACCGTCTGAAATAGTGTTCCATCAACTACACATGCCATGACAAACGTAACTCACGACGGTGACAAGGGTCAACAAAAGCAGCGTCATAGCCAGACTCAGCCTTGGTTCTGCCAACGACCCAGTTGAAACCGTGGACGCATCCAGCGCACCAGAGTGTGGAAGCTCGGTAGCATCCATGGGCTGAGGCGAGTTGCAACGATAGGCGTCCGTAGTGATTGCAGAGGCCTGCCGCCACCGAGACTCCGTCTCATGATCTTGTAGGGGTTGTGTAACTAGGCGGACAGTGGAATCGGACAGTAAGGGTTGATCTGCGGCAGTGGCCTGCATGTTCAAGGTAGGATTCGTGAGAGTCACTTCGGAAGTCGAGTGCAGGTTGGGCTGCCTGTCTGACATCCTCGAAAGTGTCCGCATTCTTGACGAGATTGTTGACCTGACTGACGATATTCCATGGCCCAAACGCGTAGACTTGGTCTCCGAATGCATCTGCGGGCCGTCTCCGCTAAATACCCGTTTTTCTGTGAGAAAACGAGGGTTAGGCATCTTGACGGAAAGCTTGTTGCTCTTCTGCTCGGTATCCTTGTAAAGGTGCTGATGGGACCAGAACTGGAAGAGTAGATACGAGGCATAAACTGCATACAGGTGTACTGTCAGCGGGCAATCTTCGTTAGCGACATCACTGCTCACTGAACATGAGAACAATGGATACCTATCAAAAATTAGATGGGATTTGCGACGATTGAACGACGCTTACCCCGTGACTCATTTTTAGGATGTTTTCTTTTTGTTCCGCGGAACTTGTCTCCTGCGTACCACTAAGCGCAAAGTGATATGCTGCTGGGAGGAGCAGCGCACCGACGCTGATGCTCAGTAGTGATGAATGAATCTGAGTTGCAGCTGATTCACTATTTAGTGGTGTGAGATAACGGATTTGGTGTCGAGCTTACTCTGGTCGAATCCTTGCTCTGAGAACCGTAAACCCCCAGCGAAGAAACACATCCCAAGAACGAGCACTGAATGACGGACAATGAGCAAATGCCAAGTGCTGAGAGAGATGACGAACACTCACGGAGTTTGCTCAATATCGAGCCAATCACTGCTTCTTAGGTGAGTAGTGAGTTATCCCCGAACTTGGAGTCACGGACATGAAGATTGAACAACGCGAAGCTCGCATTTTCTCAAGGCAGTGATCTTTACTCATCCAAATTGTCTCAGTCTTTCAGTTGTCGGCTTTACTTTAGCCCTCACTCACCGCGACAACTAGCTCAACGCTGGAATCAAGGTGGTTAATCACGAGCCACATTATACGAGTCCGCCCACATACGTGTTACTCTTCAATTTCCAATTCCGAACGGGCGGGCAGTTAGTATCGACCAGCACATCCTAACCACGACTCACCATGCTTGCATTGAGCAGTCCAGTCTTTGTTCCTCCAATTCTGAGGGCCAGTTCTCGCGTAGAGAGGTCATGGAGCTGTCGGAAGTGAGAATGGAAAACGTTCGCTTTTGGATAAAGGTTACCTACCTTTACAAGTGGGATCATGGAGAGAATGCAGACTAGGGCCAGTGATAAGTCTGTAGCATTGTATCGATACATATTGCTCACAGACGAAGACCAACTTGTGGTGCCTTCCCATGATGGAACTTAGAATCCACTGGCAGTGGTGTCAACACCGCGTCTATTCATGAGAGGCGGGAGGTTAACTCACAGACACCGGAATAAGTAACAAAAGGATATTCAACCCTGTAGGATATGATGCGTTTATGAGAGCTCAGCGCGGTTACCGGGATCCGAGTTCTTACACGAGCAACAAATTATAACCTTCCAACCCTCCCACCAACGCATGGTGGGCTTCTCAACGTTACCCTCAGTGTTCTGGGGGTCAATATCTGGTTGGTTGATGGGGAGCTCCGATAGCGATGGGTAATTCCATCTGAATGGCGACTCTCTGAATTCGCCCTGATGGGTACCTTTCTCCGGCGCAACCAGGTTGGAAGTCGAGGGGCACGACATCGCTGAAGGTGCGAACTCAGATCGCGCAGGTGAGGTCGTTGGGCTCAGGTCCCCTGGTGCGAGAGTGCTTGGCGTACTCGCTGGTGAAGACATTGGATCATCGTACGCCCGGAGAACGACCAGCGTGGCAGATTCCTGGACCGGCGGTGGCGAGTGAGGAGGCATGTTAATCACTGTCGTTGAGGCGCCGGCCTTGACGAATGCAGCGTGTCTGAGGAAAGGGACCACACAGTGGGCGAGCGGGAAAGGAAATATATTATACACTAGTGAATTGGCGATCCCTCTTGCTGAGCCCCGACCCTCCGCTTAGTGGAATGCGTAATGTTCATAAACGCATGCATATTACGGCATTATAACATTTGGTTGACGGTGCCGAGGCTGGGTTGCCGAGCTCAAGCTCTGACTGTCTCTCCGAGCCCGAAAGGTCATTCATACAACCCTCAGGACCTCAGGCTGTCGCGATCCACGATGCGTAAGCCTCTGCAACAGTAAGGCAAGCAAATCCAACATACTACATGTATTCGCGTCTCAAAATTGATCGCTGAGCAGCACGCGAGTAAGATTTTCGAGTGGCAGGGTGGTGCATTACCAAGAACGGCTTGGAACGCTGGAGGTGGCAGAGAATGCCATCACACTCAAGTAAACCTACATCAGAGACAGCGTCACTTTACGTTGACGTTTGACAACTCTTTCGCCGTGCAATGCAGAGTTGTGATTGGTAGACAAACTCACGAAAAAGGCAGGTCCCTGAGCTATACCAAAATAAAACCTGGAAACAGGTTTTCTACAGGTTTGGTGAACTGTAGATGTATCGTGAAAACCCGAGGATTGCCATCCAGGCTTGCTGGGCCACACATAGGTATCGTCCAAGAGCTTCACTAACCACGAAAATCAAATTGGTTCTGAGTCGACAGTTCAAGGGTTTGACTCGGATGCTTCCTGAGCGAGGAAAAATTAGCGATAACGAGTTCATGGGAAATGGCAGCGAAAGACTGATAGCAGTGGTCGTCTTAACGAG
>KN824920.1:38481-52394 GCA_000827395.1 Paxillus rubicundulus Ve08.2h10 | reverse complement strand
CGGAATCCATGCAGAATTCATGCAGACTCTCATCATTCTCTACTTGTCATCACTCCTAAGCCTCCAGGGGCGTTCCATCACTTTCCTACATCGCTTAATCCCATTTCCCCCTTGTTCCTGTTCCTGTCCCCTTTATTATCATTAACAAGCGCTTCTCCGCCCACTCCACTACATATATATACCTAGTTTTCACTTCGGATTCCTCAGTCGTTCTTTGCCCCTCTTTGGCAGCAGCTGAGGTGAGTTTACTTTACACCTATTTACTACTCCTAGCTAATCCCTAGTAGTCTGAGCAATCACTGCCATATTATAGGTGAATATAGTCATTCTTTGCCCCTCTTTGGCAGCGGCTGAGTCTGGGCAATCACTGCCCTATTATAGTTTTTGTCAATAATAAAGGGAATAGGAACAGGAACAAGGGGGGAATGGGATTAAGCAATGTAGGAAAGTGATGGAGCATCCCTGGAGGCTCAGGAGTGATGATGAGTAAAGGATGATGAGATGTGATAAGAGTCCACATGAATTTCGCATGGATTCCGAGTGGGTGCTGAAACTCCAAGCAGATCCACCTGGCAGCGGAGTGGGGTAGGAACTCCAACATTTCAGAAATGTAGAGTTGGTGTTCCAGTTCCAAAGTTCACTGTATTTTGTCACAACATGACGCAGCTGCCAACACAAGATTTGGTTCAAACGCTCAGGGCTGATGGTCAGTGATGAACTACCATCAATACTCAAACATTGGTACAAGCCTCCGCGGACCACAGGAAGTATGAGCAAGCAGGCCCAAGGTGCTAGGCCAACACTGGAGCACTTTGCGTTCTTGTGCTTTGGTGACGTGGTGGAGGCTGAGCTTGATGGGATCAAGGACACAAGGCACTGCCCTGCAGAAGATCTATCAATGGAAGGACTCACAAGTCTTTTTATAGAAGATTTACTCTTGAAGCTTAGTAGCCCAGGCTTTGGTGGTACACCTAAGTTCTGGTCACTGCTTACCCAGGTTACTCCAATGTGCACGCAAAAGCTAAGAAATAAAGAGAAAATACCAGACCTTGTAAGTAGTACTAGTAATATCGCTTTGCCCTTCCCATACAAGCTCAATACTACTAGGTTATCCTTGCAATCATATGCCAGGTCTTGTACTCCCGCTCACACCACAACAACCACTTTGCAAAGATGATAACATTGTTCCTCTGCTCTCAGGGTACACCTGCCAAGAGCATTGACTTGCTCTGTGCCTTTGGCCTCACTATGAGTCACCAGTGGTCAGTTTGTGCCCTCAGAACAATACCAGAGAATGGGATGGCAACAGTGCAAGACATGGTTCAACATCTACCTTTTGTTGTCACTCACGATAACATTGATATTCCATTTCATGTATTTTCACAATGAATCAATAATCAAAGCCACTTCAACTCTGGAAATATTCTTTCTATCATTTCCTAGGTTGAGATGAAATGATGTTGAAGGACTGATGTGAAGTAACCTGCAGACCTCCAAGAGTACATCTGGTGTCATTGTGGCTGATATTATGTACAGGGGTATATGAGTTGGCATGAAGGACCACAGCTTGTCAAGCTTGCTGTATGTAGGCTGGAAGTCTCCCCCCCACTGTACAATACAGTGAGCCTCATCAATGACAAGGCCTATTAGATGTTCATGGTAGTTGGGTGAGCATAGAAGACCATTGAAGTGGGGGTTTGATATGGCCATCTCTGGTGAGGTATAGATAACTTGGCACTTCCACAGGTGAAGCTCCTGTATAGGACTGCATCAGCCATGGTAAGCCCCCTGTTGATTCAATTTCATACCTCGTGAAGCTCATCTGTATACATTTGATGATTCACAGCCACTGATGTAAGACCCATTTTGTGACACCAGCATGCTTATATGCTTCATGTCACCCATAACTTGTAAGTGTGTGTGTTGTTGTTCTACTTACTTGGTCTTCTTCAAGGGAGTTTAAAGGAGATATGACAAGCAATACCTTGTTGCTGCTGAGGATGCATGGCATGACAAAAGGTAGGCTTTTTCCAGAGCCAGTTCCTGCAAGAACTGTACAGTCCAGGCCAAGGTAGAAGGCCACGGCAGCATCCAGTTGCCATGAGTAAGGAGGTTGGTTATTGTATCTATGGAGACATGTGTCTATGAAGGCCTTTCGAGTGTTCTCGGAGCTGTAGCTTGATGTTCTGGTTGCAACTTCTTGAGAATTGACCAGGTTGGTGTATAACTTTTTTTTCTGCTCTGTATGAGAGTCTTTAGGAGTAATGACAGTGGTCATTAGCAGGCTTTATACATGTATATGTTGAGTAGAGAATGGATGGCACAGGGACTTTTGCAGATCTGGCTGTGGTCAAAATTGGCATGTGCATCATCTCGAAAAGGGTTTTCCTTGCCCAAAAACGGCAATTGATTACTTTACTAGGGGAAAAACGTGACATCTGTGACTCGATGCCATAGCTGCTGGTCTCCGGAGGATTCCGAAGGTGTGACCGTCACGTCTGGATTCGAGACTAAGTGCTCATGACTACTGGCACTAGACGGTCCATCAAGTCACTACAACTTGTACATATAGCACCGTACTTCCGCAGTATAACTCTGGGGAAGCGCAGCAAGGGAATAATTTCAGAGCCAGTGCACGGATAAATTGCTATGAGTTCGGCAGACCAGCACAATTTCTCTGGTGCACTTGCGACATGGAAAGGTACGCTTGAACTTCGTCCACCTGTCACGTTCACCAGACTCATCTCCCTATCAATGCTGACACGTCATTCCAACCCCAGACATCAACCTTCTCGACCTCCAGAAAACGCTAGACGCACAAGGAGTCGAGATAGTCGAAAACCAGAAGGAGAATCTCCTCAGTCGCAAGGGACTCGCTGAGCGTACGAAAGGTATGCATGCACCGTGACCACCACTTCAAATTTGCTGTCGTGATTCTCAGACCGCCAGATTGACTGAACGGCATGTAGAATTCAAGAAGATCTCAGACGATGAAAAACTTAACGCTTTCAAGGGGTTGCTTAAATGTATGTCCCCATACACCATGCACTTAGCCCAGCTCACTCGCGCCACTCATCAATAGCATACCAGCAGGAAATTGACAATCTCACTAAACGTTCCAAAGTAGCCGAATCAGCCTTTCTCAACGTTTATAAAGTCCTCGCCGAGGCGCCAGACCCATACCCGCTCCTCGAAGCCGTGGTGGAACAGACGATTACGTCCACGGCGAATGCGTCGTTGACTGCTGAAGTCAACACACTCAAGGCTGAGCTTGCACAAATAAAGGGAGAGAACGTGGAACTAAGGAAGGAAAACGGGGTCTTGGAGAGTACGAAGAGGCGGGTGGGGACTTTGGAGATGAAGGTGTGTCATGCTCCATAGTTACTCGGGGAGTGCCGCTGGTTTGACACCGCGGATGAGAGCAGATGGACGACTTTATTGTGGAAAAGGTTACCCAGAAGGAGAACGAACTAAATGCGACCTATGACGAACGAATGCGCAATTACGAAGAACGGTGAGTGATCTTTCCTTTGCGTTCGCATATGGTCTCAACTGGATTCCACATGCGACAGTGAACAAGACTTGACGCGTCAGGTGACCCTGTACAAATCTCAACTACGTGACCTCCGACTTTCCAACGAGACAAATCAAGCGCGTCTTCTGGATGCCAGCTCCCGTGCTGACCAAGACCTCGTGTCGAGACTTGCCGAGGCGGATATGGTCCTTGCCGATCTCGAGCGGGCTAATAGCAGAGTGGCAGTCGTGGAAGGGAGGAACGTACGTCCAGCCTTACCTTTTCCATGGAATTATATTCTCACCTTTCATACTATCCGAATAGGAGGTATTGCGTGCTGAGATTGAAGCGTTGAGAGCAGAGGGCGAGAACACTGAGCTGTGCGTCTCCCATGCCTCGAAACACGAATATAAGTTGATTGATAGTACCAGGATAATGGGTCTCCGATCAACTCTCTCGAGCGTCGAATCTGCTAATGCAGATCTGACGGCCCAACTTCTTTCCGCCCAATCACAACTCTCCGCAAGCCAAGCCCAGCTCACGAAATACGACGAACAAGGCACCAAGCGGGAGGAGAGGGAAAGGGCCGAGTTGGCGGGTGAAGTGAGCGCTCTAAAGAAGAAGCTGGCGATGTACGTCGATTATGACGAGATCAAACGGGAGCTTGAGATCATGAAGGTGTGTGCGTGGCATCTATGCATGCCCCACGCATTTCATGTACTTAATCCCAAACCTTTAGTACGTCGAGTTTGGTGGCCTCGACGACGAAGCCTTAGATGCAGACAGTGATGACTGGTCATCCCATGAGTCAGAAGCTGACGTTCACCTCCCGGATCCGAACGCCGACAAGGCAAATGCACACCATGGCAAGAGTCTCGAGGTGCTCCTCGCAACGAAGAACAAGCGCATACTTGAGGAACTCACGCGATTCCGGGTGAGCTAATCTGTTGTCATTTCTTGCACCATTCACTCACATTCTGTGGCTATCGGGTCGTTTGGGACAGATCCTCCGTACGTCCCTCGAAGAATCCCTCAAGGCGGCGCAATCGGAACTCGACACGACCCGTGCGGAACTATCGAAACAAAAAGAACTCAACGAGAAACTTGAAACAGACCTTCTCGCCCTTGACAGTCGACCCGCCAACCCCGCTCGCCCGAGCGCCAACGGAACTTCAGACCTCGATGACACACTTGCTGGGCTAGGACTTGACCTTGGCTTGGAGGGCACGAAAAGCAAGAAAGGAGAGTCGTCAGGGGGTACCGCCCGGAGTACACCGATTCCGTTTACTTCGTCTGCTGATACGTCGATACTGCCCATTGTGACGAGTCAGAGGGATCGATTTAGGGCGAGGAATGCAGAGTTGGAGGAGGTAAGCCCCCCTCCTGCCGTCTTCCATCGCCTGCCTTTCACCTGTTCCTTGTCAATCTCGGTCCCCTCATATTGAGTTGTCCCCTCTTCCCAGGAACTCCGGCGCCAATTCAACACAATCTCTGAAGTGCGCTCCGAGATCAAGTCCTTGCAATCCGACAACCTCAAGCTATACGAAAAGGTTCGATACATGCAAAGTTACCGAGAAACTTCGTCCGTGTCACAGTTGGATCCCCTACCTGGTACGTCGAGGTCGCATCGGAATGGCGGCAAGGACGGATCGAGAGGGGGGGCAGGTGACGGTGGTGACAGCACTGGCGACGAACTCGAATTGGGGAAATGGAGGAAGAGGTACGAGGAAGCTATCAATCCGTTTGAGGCGTTTAAAGGGAGGGTGGGTGGATCGTCTTGTCACCCTTTTTTTCCCACTCCTTGCTTAGCGTTTCTCGTTACCTTGAAAACAGGAAGCAACGCAGGCGTATACGTCGTTATCTTTCCCCGAGCGCCTCCTCCTCCAGCTCTCACGCTCCGTCCTTGGTCACCGGCGCGCAAGACTTGGATTCGTATGTTATGCGACTGCCCTGCATCTATTGGTTGTATGGGTCGTCTGGGGTTGTCGGGGGGAGCGAGGAGCGAGGAGTGGGTATGTGGATATGCCAGCACCCTATTGATCGTCAAGCTGGACAAGGCACGGAGACTACATCGCCATATCGTGTTGATTGCCTTAATCATACCCCCGCAGTGGTGATGGTTTTGTACCGCCATCTCGTATCTAGTAGATCACTGGAACTAATTTCTTGAATGTATCTATTCCTGTTTGTGTGATAACAGTTGTCGTGGTGCGCCGGTTACTCGGTCCAGAAAAATCGAATGCTTCAGCAATGATATCAAGAGACGTAAAGTAGCATGGTTCCCTACAACATGTTTCGATAGCTAGTAGCCCTTAATCGTAGTCCACGTTCTTCAAGGAAATCCCCCTTGGAACATCGAACCATCCACATCCAAAACAACCCAACACAACGACTCGAATCAATCCATTACAAAACCATGTAACACAAGCATGTCGACCAATGGATGAACATATGATTGATCGTCCTTCGGTCATGTGCGAATGGATTTGCCGTTCATCGAGTTCGTGGCTGATACATGATACTCGATGAGGATGAATGTGGAGTGAGCGGTTATTGTGATGCGGCAAATGTGATAGTTCGGGCGAGGAGTCCAGGAAGAGGCGGGAACACTTGAGTGTCGGGAATGACAAGGCGACGAGTTACATCATACACCCCACCCTCTCTGATGCACGTCCAGCTGCGCTTGTATCAAACAAGCTTGACGCCAACAGCCTTCCCACCACCCACATTCCTGGCACGATAAAACGCCAGCGCGTGATCGACAGCGTCTAGAATCGGTTTCATAGCCTGTATGCATGTACCGTTGAGTTACTCGGCTGTATGGGAAGAGGGGTATAAAGGGAAAGAAACGGGGGCGGGAAAGAATCCAATAACAAAAAATGAAGGAGCGACGAAAAAAGCACGTCGAAAAACACCAACTCACAACAACAACCCTGCCCCCCTCCACCCCCTCCACTCCAGCACCTCTAACAAGCGCATCCACTTTTTCATGGGTCTTGCCAAGGTACCCCGCCATCTTGGCAGCTTTTGCAGACCTCTGGGTAGCCGTGGATGACAAGGATGAGGGCGTGGGGAAATCGGAAGGTGGAGGGTATATGGATATCCAGAATTGTCGGAGGAACTCGTTGGCAGCTGTTTGACATGTCATGAGTTGGCGGAATAGATCGGGTGGGAAGTCGGCTGTTGAGAGGGGGGGTGAGTTATATAAAACGTGAAGCGATGTATGTTGTTGGGTGGGACAAGTGGTTGAAGCCTAAGACAAACAGAAAACGCACATTTCTTCGTCTTGATATCCAGCCGAGACGCCACATTCTGTGTCATGGACAACAACGCCGCATCACTCGACTTTTTCTCTACCCGAAGCTGTGAATATTTTTGATTTCGAACGATCGTAGTCGAGGTCGTTCGTTAATCAACATTACGGAGGTCCAAACATCCAAACACGCACCTGACTAAACCTCCCTTCCCATCCATCCAACCCATTTCTAAGACCTACCAAAGCGTCCCGTACATCCACCGCCTCCCTCTGTTCACCCATGTTTCCGAACTGTCCCTCGAAATATCGTTGTCGACCTTGCATCTCGAGGAGGACACCGGGTGATGATTCGTGGTCTTGAAGGTCATCATATTCGATTTGGGAAAGGAGGTTCTGTGGCGAGGGAGGGAGATGGGGAGTGAGCGCCGTAAGGGAACGGAAGAAAAACGTACCTGTTTGTCGGCGCTATCAGTCCGACGTCGTTTACTTGGTGGTCCTTGACCCCTAACAAACACAAGGAATGCATTAGGATGTGGTGAGAGCAGAAAATACGCGATGGGATTGTGTACTGATGGATGTACCGTGGAGACGCGACGGGTAATGCACCAAAAACCATATAAGCGAGGTAACGTTCATAGCAACGCAGAGCCAGAAAATGGACAAACTAAGGCACGAATGGAGACTCACAAAGCAGAATTAAGCAACCGCTCCGAATGTTCGTTAAACTTGCGTATGAGCGGAAGTGCACCACGTTGGCGGCCTGCTTGCATGGTGACATCTTTCTCGTTTCCCGTCTATATGTTGTGCGTTGTGTATGGAGGAGAGGAGATAAATGGCGTGGTAAAAGCCTACCTCACCGTGATCCTCGAGCGTAGCCCCAAGATTGATAAACAAGTCTGATACTTCTTCCCTCGGTCGCCTCGGTTCCAGTTCTGTACAGCGTCATCATAAGGATCGTGATATGAAGCAGGGGATGGGGATGGGGATGAGGTAAGGTATGTAACTGACCATCGTCATCCCTCTCGAGATACATGTCAAATATAGGATCTTCTTTGACGACGTGCTGCGTCGCTGAAGACCGTATGGATGCTCGATGGGCATTGAACAATTTGCTCTGGAAATATCGTTTCCAGAACTCTGCTTCAGTTAGCTATCGACAGCCCCATGCCATGTGTCCCACAGAGCGTCCGCCTCAAGTCAGTATGCAAGCAAGTCAGGAGAATGAAGGGCGTCACCTTATTGGGCACGTTATCATTGTACGCTTTCGCCACCACAGGAAATTCTTCGAATATATCATGCACGAGCTGAGGTGTGATGACAATCTTTACTTCTCCGCCTTCTACCGTTTGTGGGCGGGGATCTACGAGTTGGCCTGAGCGGCCCCGCTTCTGATTTTCTGTTGCTGCTTGGGCAAGGAGGAGGTGCTGTGGTTCGTAGGAAGAGCGTGATTCGTGTCAGAGGAAGGCAGCGAGGGGGCGAGCAAGAGTTGTAGGTGCATTGTCAGTGATGCTCAGTTGGCATAACACTAAACCTGGTATACACACCTCCCTTCCCTCCCAAAACTCGGCCTCTGTAATCTGCCCGCCCATGACAAGCTCCTTGTGCAAAGCTAATAACTCCGGACTCGCCAACAACACCTTTTTCCTCAGTCTGAAATCTTTCGCCGCATCCTGTTCAGACAAGATGGCCACCCTCCCATCGCTCGCCACAGATGCCGCACGCGACGTTGAGGCTCTCGAAGCGGGAAGCGGAGTAGGCGCATGCGATGACACGGTTGTAACGGGTCCTTTGAGTGTCGGCGTAGCGACCGTTGGTGCTATTGTGGTAGCAGTAGTAGTAGTAGGCGCAACTGCCAAGAGGCCACTAGATCGATTGCGACTGATGATGTTCGTCAGCTCCATCTTGAACGTCTCCCGCTCGGAATAGGCGACTCCCTGAGGGGTGGAAGTGAATGTGAAGTTGTGACCTGCATCGTCGTTTATGAGGCCAAGTTTAAGCCTGACTTGGGCTGCGCCTTCTTTGCTACAGAAGAGGGCTGTTGAGAAGTGAGTATGGGGGGTGGGTGAGGTGTGGGGTACTTACAGGCAGCGTCCTGGTGGGGTACGCGTACTGAAGGCGCCTTTTTACCATCCTGAGTCCATTGGAGGTGAGCCTCGGTGAGTTCGAGTGATCCGAGTTGTTTTTTGTAGGAGGCTTTAGCGGTACAGATGACGGAGGGCATCCAGACTCAGTGGCGTAACGACTCGAGTCGGACCTTAAGTTAACTCTGAAAATTATCATTAAAAACCCCATTGGCTGAGACCGTGTGAACGCTGACACTACACGCTCCTTGAATCTCATTGGCTGGCCATTCACACAGCCACGCCTTTAATTCCATTGATTCAATGGGCTGGGAATGAATGGATCTTCCTTGTGAAATTCCATTGTGAACTCAACCCCATTGAAATGGTGTGTCATTTGTCTTACATTTGAATTACCAGTGCTAATGATCTTTCCAGTGTTGGGGATAGTGCAAATATTGATACCATGAAGTACAAAAGAAGACATTTGTGAAAGCAAAGCATGCTGCACAGAAACAGCTCAATACATGTCCAGCTGGTGTCACTTAACACTTTATCAACTGTTCCTGGAGCTTTATGGCTGCATATAGGCTGGGACTTACAGGGAAAGTGGCAGAATGGGCAATCCAGAAGCAGAAGCAGCATCAACAGGTGTTGCAGAGTGCTATGATGTCAATTGAGGCAGTTCTAAACACTGTGCAGGCATCAGTATCTACTATATATAATGTTCAACTGGGCCAACAATTTGGCCATCCCAAAACCTTGTGGGAATTTTTCAAATCCACTGTATTTCAACATATTTTTGCCTGCTGCATTTAAATCTGGTGTTGATTTGGGCCAAAGAATTCAGTAGTGTCTGAAATCAAAGTTGTCAACTTTGTCTGTCCGCAACTGTACCACTGATTTGTGACAAAATTTGCCAGAAAAGTGGACTAGACAGGGATTGAACCTGTGGCCTCCAGCATAGTACAGTGGCACTCTTCCAACTGAGATACTGGTCCATTGGGGCTATATCTTAGCTCGAGCATCAGTAGGCATTAGACAGTAAGCACCATGCTTGCTACCATTTGACAATTTACACCTAGAATAGCATTTATAATGAAGCAATGAAAAACTGTTAGAACTTGCCTGCTGCACTGTTTGAGCTCAGGTCCAGCCACTTCCATTCAGTGGGTCATTATACTATCTGATGTTGAGAAAATGAGCAAGTTCTGCAAGCAGAAGGAAGGCACCTACAAGGTCCCCATCAAAGAGGCATAGCAGTGTCCAGAAGTCTCTGCAGCAGATTGGTCATCATAAAGATGCCTCCATATGTTGAGCTTTTACACAAGTTTCTGTTTGACATCTTCAGGGATCACATGTTCCCTGGGGGATGGGCAGCATTGAGAGGAACTGGCACATCTCACTGATTATGTCTGGGTCAGAAGGATCATTCTCTACAATTGCTATATAAGTTGCTTGTAGCATGACCAAGTTGGAACCTTCAGGGGTCTTTTGCAAGCAGATGAAATATGGACTGGAGGAAGTCCTGTCTGACAAGGATATTATGAGGTTGGCATGCATGCTTACAGATGAGACATGATGTTAATCATGGTCATGGCCATATTTATGAAGGTTGTGTACATTTTGTACAGGGTGACTAGAAAGAACAGAAATTTGGCAGAAATTTCACTATGTTAGTTGCTTAGATAGCCACTCAACGCCCCTCTCTACTTCATGGAATAGAAGTGAAATACATCCTTGGTAAAATGCCTCAGTTTATCCAGGTCCTGATGATACCTTTTACACTGCTAGCATCAGGCCACATGGGGATCTTGTGTGAAAGAACATGCTACTCCTGTGCTCCCTCACGCTGGAAGCAATGAAGCACTTTCCTGGAATGACTGTAAGTTTCTCTGCCTGGGTATAATTATATGCTCACGGTGTACATATCTAGGTGGTTCACATGAGGCCTACAATCGCTTGTGCTTAAAACTTGGGCACATCACATACATCTAGTGGTATCACTAGCTAAAGTTTGGCACACTGTCCAAGGACAACTCAGTAATACATCTGAGTTCAGCTTTGTGGATATTTATGGGGGGACGGGAAGTGGATCAACATGACTGAGTGATCTGATAGTGAACCATAAGTGAATCACAATTAGGTTTATAAATTTATTCCCTGAGGGACAGACTTGCATTTCATTAATGTGTGGGATGATTTTCTCTCTCTAATTTTCACATTTTTGTAGTTTTTAAGTCTACTAGTAGTCTACAATGGCAGTCTAGATCTTTTAAGGAATGAAATCATTTTTCACCTATAAATGTTGAACATGAATATGAGTGAAGTGAGGTTTAATTTTTTTTTCTGAGCATCACTTTCAAAAGATATTCCCTGATATAAATGATCATTCCAGATAATGGCTGCAAGTATGTCAGAATAGATCAGGAATGTAAACACTCCCAGAGTGCTTCCCATTGCAGTGATCACAGCCATGATCATTAGTCATCATAGTGATTTATATGAACTATTAAGTATGACTGATAGCATTTGATCTATGCTGTCATCACTGTCTAAAATTATATGGCATGATCAGTGTGTGTATCATTCTGATGCTTAAGTATGTACTTGTTATGTTAGGCAATGTCATATATGGGCTTATTATTTCTTCACTTACCATATAAGGTAGTATATCAGTACTGTTTATCAGGCTAAACTAGTACACAGTATGGTCTGTGCATAGACACAGAACCTATAGGTACTCAGGTCTTACACCTAGTACTACAAGTTGATAGTCAGCTACTACAGTTGATACTCACAGGACCTAGAGTCCTTCACCCACTATATATATACAAGTACCTCTGACTATATGTGAAGTCCTAGTGACTCATTATCTATCACTTCCTTATTGTTAGATTGCACATAGGTAACTTGACTATCATAGAGATGTTATCATACTCTCTAGATATGTCCCCAACCTCTTCTTGTCATATTATCTATGAAGATCAATTAGTCTCTCCCATTGATTGTGTCATGTTGTATAGGATAACTCCTATACTTCCCTTTTGTTCCAGAGGGACAATTTATGTTCAATGTCATATGTGAATGGCAGGAGTGTGTCATGTCCTGTATTGTGCAAGTCAACTCTGCTCCTCCAGAGCCTACTCCAGACCAAGTCTGCTTTTCTGCCTATACATAAGTCCATTTTTCTGCTTATCTCTAATACTTCTGTTCATGTGCCTTGTTCCTCATCCTTCATACTTTTGACAGATGTTTGACATGTCTAATAATTCCACCTTCCAATTTTTTCCATTCTGACTCACCTTGACTCCTCCTGACTCATTTCAATCCTTCTGACTCATATTCCATCCAACTCCAAGCTCTGGTGCCCTCTGTGTTTACTTGTCACTGTAGTATATAAACCCTTCTTGTATTTTGTATTCTGCAATTCAAATATTGACTTTGATCACTCCTCTGCTCTGTCCACCTAAGTCCTTCTCTCAACACTTGAAGCCAGCCTTCTTGTCATCACTCCAACCCTCCATTCTCTGACCCCTCCTCTGACTCCTCCACTTTGCCACAACTCTGCAACTCCAGACAGCCCAGAGGAACTAGACCTTAACAGTAGTGTATGCATCCCAACAGTCAAACACATTATCATGTGCTGTCTGTGTAGTGTTTCAAGCTTGTTGATCTGGAAGCATTCATGCAGATGACATCCACTTAGGACTTTTGCCCAACAACTTCATACCTAGAGCAGTTTGTAGGAATACAAACATATGCATATAGCTTAGGTAATCACACACTTGCCTTAGAGGTGTGGTACTGTAGTCTACCTTAGTGACTACATACTGAGGTATACTACAGGTTATGAGCCCCAAAACCTGTCAGTAACCCAGTACACTCAACCCAAAAATTCCTGTGATGTGCTGTCAGCACAAATGGGAACCAAGGGGCCAGGGAAGAGGCTAGTGGATGAGGAAGAGTTGGTGAGAAGAATGAGAGGGCAAGGGGGAGCACAACTCCCAGCTCAGAAAACAAATGTCATACCCAACTCGACCCCATCACCACCTTCTACTACCACTACCCAGTCCTGCCAGTTAAGCAGCTGGCACCCACATCATTTGAATCACAGGACATGCTATTGAATGAGGTTGACAAGGAGGGGAAAGGGGGAAAGGTGAGTGGGATGAGAGGGCAAGTGGGAGCACAACTCCTAGCTCAAATGGCGAGTACGCTGTACCCAACTTGACCACACCACCTCCCAACCCAGCCTACATGTCAGATAGCCAACCATGAGGCCACTGACACCTCAGACCCAAACACAACATGCACAAGGATGACAAAGCCAGCAAATATGTCATATGGACCACCAAACAGATTCAACAAAGTTGAGGGGAGAGGGGGGAAAGGTAAGAAGAAAGAGAGGGCAAGTGGGAATGTAGTCCCCAACTTGGATGACAATGGTGGGGATGAGGCACATGCATGCCATACCTAACTTGACCCCACCACCTCCAAATCCAGACAAATGCCCACCACATATATGCCATACCTGACTTGACCCCACCACCTTCAAATCCAGACAAATGCCCACCACCCCTGAGCATGCCACTCAAGGGGGAACGGGGGGAAAGGAAAGTAGAATGAGAGGGCAAGTGGGAGCATGGCTTCCAGCTCAGACAAGGTCCACCACATATATGCTATACCCAACTCAACCCCACCACCTCCCTACCCAGTTGAACAAAGACAAAGACCAGAGCATACCACTTAAGGGGGTACAAGATACACAAATGGCATGCATGCAGGCCAATGGCATGACATGAATGCATATGGCAAAGGATGCCAGGTGTGGGCTGAACAGCAAGGTTGAAGGGACAAGAGCAGGGATGGGGCCAGTGAAGATGAGGGGAATCAGGAGGATGAAGAAATGCACAGGAGGGTGCAGATCAAGGGGGAGGACAAGGACTCACACAGAACACCCCCAGAGCCACCACCACCACTCCTCCATCACCAACCACCTCAATCACCAACCACCTCAATCACCAACCACCTCAATCACCAACCACCTCAATCACCAACCACCTCAATCACCAACCACCTC
>KN824920.1:0-38381 GCA_000827395.1 Paxillus rubicundulus Ve08.2h10 | reverse complement strand
ATCACCAACCACCTCAATCACCAACCACCTCAATCACCAACCACCTCAATCACCAACCACCTCAATCACCAACCACCTCAATCACCAACCACCTCCATCACCACCCAACATGTCAAACCAGCCCTGAGGCATTGAAGATGCAGACAACATGCAAGCACCCCAAAGCATGCTGCTTGAGAGGGAGCAAGGCCATCACAAGTCGAGTAGCCATTCACAGAATGTGAGACCATAGAACAGATGCAAACACAAACAGAACCACACAGAGCACCCAGATGAGAGCACCAGCAGCAACAACCACAACAGCAGTGGCCACAGCATGCTGCAACAATGGCAGTGGCACTATCAGTGGCAATGCAAGCAATGACAATGCAGGCAGCAAGGACAGCACCAGACACCATGCATCAATGCTGAGGCCAGTGAATTGAAACTGCCTGCACCACAGAGGCCCCTGACAAAGAGGCACGAGGGCAAGACAGAAAGGGTATGCTGATGGTTAAGGACATTGAGTCAAAGGGGCCAAGACAAACTGATGAGCCAGGAGGCAGAGGGGGCGAGGGGGACAAATTGAGAGGGGGTGAGGGCAAGAAAAGGGGCCAGCATGAGCATGAAGACAGCTGCATACTTAGGCCACCCATTCCACTTCCCATCACCATGCCAGTGTCATATACCATGTCCTGACAAGTCAACTCTGCTCCTCCAGAGCCTACTCTGGCTCAACTCTGCCTTTCTTGCCTTATCAAGTCCGCCTTTTCACCTTTCTGCCTTTCTGCCTTTCTGCCTTTCCGCTTATCTTTCTTACCCCTGATTCCTGTACCTTGTTCCTCATCCTTCATACTTTGACAGACATCTGACATATATAATAATTCCACCTTCTGATTAATCTCATTCTGACTCATTCTGACTTATCCCTATCTTTCTGACACCTTTGACTCACATTCTGCTTCACTTCAGCACTCTGGTGTCCTCCATGTTTACTTGTCCCTGTAGTATAAAAACCCTCC
Organism: Paxillus rubicundulus Ve08.2h10; assembly: GCA_000827395.1. NCBI lineage: Eukaryota > Fungi > Basidiomycota > Agaricomycetes > Boletales > Paxillaceae > Paxillus > Paxillus rubicundulus. The sequence continues at coordinate 37,380 of KN824920.1, read as the reverse complement.
TTGTATTTTGTATTCTTCAGTTTGAATATCAACCCTGATCACTCCTCTGCTCTGTCCAAGTCCCTATCCTGACACTTGAAGCAGGTCTTCTCATTGTCACTCTGACCCTCCAACCTCCAACCTCCAACCTCTGCCCTGCTGCAAATACCAGACTGAACTCAGACAAGGGTGCAATATATAAGTTGAAGCCAAAGTCCACTCTGATCCTCCAACAAACTCCAGGACAGTGTGGAGGAACCTCCAGATCTTAACAGCCACAACCTACCCACCTCACCAATCCACCATGTTGCCACAGAAGACTCAAAACAGCACCTATGAAAATGTCAGCAGAACGTGAGCATATGGTATACACACCACATTGAGTGGTTGTATTGATGACCAGCTGGATGCAATGGAAATGGTACAGGGCTACTGGGGGGTGTCCCAGAGCCACCAGACACAATGATGCAGGGTATGGAGGCCTGCATGTCAACACCAACTGCTCACCCATGCACCACAAGTTACCATATCAGGTAATCATGCTCAAGTGTAGCACTTCAGTGCTGTACACTGGACACTGCTGCATCACAGATACATACACTGCAAGTCATTGAGGACTCAAGAAAATTATTCATTCACTTACAGGAAGTATTCTTATAGGTATACATTCTCTTTTTGATTTATTCCTTCAACTCTACCATGCTTGGTTCGAGGGGGAGTGTGGGAATACAAATATACACATATAGCTTAGGTAATCACACACTTACCTTAGAGGTGTCATACTATAGTCTACCTTAGTGACTACATACTGAGGTATACTACAGGTCCTTTAAACCTTTCTTCAGGTTTCTACACAGTTTTGCCATCAACTTATAATCTGAAGGTGTACAATGGAGCTATTTTGTGTGGAAACCTGTAAAAAAGGTTTAAAAGACCTGTAGTATACCTCAGTACTGACAAAAGCTATAAGAGGGCAGTAATTGCCCAGACTACTAGGGATTAGCTAGGAGTAGTAAATAGGTATAAAGTAAACTCACCTCAGGTTTGTATTCCTACATTTTAGTACCCCAAAGCATTGCACAACAGGGATTCCCATTGCATGATGGACATTTGTTCACCTTGCCATAATTCACTCCAGGCCAATAAACTGCCTGTTGATGCAATGGATGCTTCTGTTGCAGTGGTGCAAGGTTTGTGCGCAGTTCATTTTCTCAAAGCCAGAGGTTTAATTTAACATAGTATACCTGCAATGTTACACCATCTATTACACTTTTTTCACCCTTGCAAGGCATGTCAGGCATGTCATGATGAACAGACCTGAGTACTTATAGGTTTTGTTCTGGAGTGGTGGGCCTATGGGTCCCAATATTTATTTTCCACCCGAGATTATGATTGTTTTACTGAGTAGATTATCATTTTTCAATACCCGCGGCACAGCTTCGAGATCATAATCATCCTAGTAGGCACACACATAGATCTAGCGAGGTTCCAGTGCTCCAGTACTGTCTCATACCCCTTCATCACCGTCATGCCACCAAAGCAACTCGTCGTATTCGATTTCGATTGGTCAGTCGGTCCAGTTTACCCGATAATACGACCCTAACCTCCCAACGACAGGTCCATGGCAGACCAGGACTCGGATCGCTGGCTCTTTGAAGTACTCGCTCCAGATATCCGCAGGAAAATGAGGGACCGTTCCCGAGAGCCCGGGAATGCCGTGCAGTGGACTGACCTTGTGTGAGAATACCCTCTTCGTTGCTCGATATCATGCCGTGCCTGCTCACGACCGTTGACGCTTTTACATCCCTCCCTCGATGATCTCGTAGTGCCGAGTGTCTTCGTGAGCTGGCTCACGAAGGACGCGGAGTGACGAAGAACGACATCGAGGGTGCCCTTCGACAGATGCCTTTCGTGAGTGCGGACAATCCCAAGAGCATAACCCACTGCTCAAACCCGCGCTAGCACCCCGCTATGAAACGAGGCATCGAGATGCTCAAAGACACGTCGACCCCGATAGAAACGACGCTCTTCATCCTCTCAAACGCGAACAAATTCTTCATCGAAACTATCCTCGATGTGAGTCTCTTTCGTCCTCGAACTCTCCCGCCTCTGATCCAAATCGCAACCATGATACCACCCGTCGCTTCGATGTCCACAGCACGAAGGCATCCGAGACTGCTTCGACGAAATCGTCACCAACCCCGCCGATTTCGACGACCCGATATTCCCGAACCTCCTCGTCCTCCATAAACGCGTCGGACCCGATGAACAGCCACACGGCTGCACTGTCGGATGCGAACCCAACATGTGCAAAGGTACGCCCACCTAGCCACCCCGTCCCCTTCTCCACCCCTCTCTACGCTAACCGAAAACCCAAGGCAAGGAACTGGTAGAATACCTAGACAGACAGCGCCAAAAAGGCGTTCAATTCGACCGCGTCATCTACGTCGGAGACGGCTCCAACGACTTTTGTGCAGTCTTGCGCATGTCGAGGTGCGCACATCCCCTCCCCTGTTGCGTTTTCCATGCCCAATTCCATCTGACACTGACACCGGGTTGGACCAGCCACGACATCGTCTTCTGCAGACGCTTCCGCGGCCTCGAACGCAAAATCGCAGATGAGGTCTCAAAAGGCGATCAAGAGTCACGTCTCAAGTGTAACGTCGAGTACTGGGTTGGTGCTTGGGAGGTCGAAGAAAAGTTCAGGAAGTATGCAAAATTGGAGTCGTTTGTTACCCACCCTTGATTGCATGGATGTGTAAGGAATCGCTAGAAGTCACGACACGACGAACGCGAATGGGCTGTAGGATCTAGAATCAGTTAGTTTGTATACCAGAGAGCAAGTTAAAGAAAATGGTATATCATCACACATGCAAAGCGAGACTTCAAATTCCAGTTGTGTTTCTCGTCAATGCAGAATTGGTAAACATGAGGATTTTGAGGGGGTTGCATGATTGCAACAGAGATTGAGAGAGGACACAAATGGAACCATAAAGATGTCTTGTAAATGGGGAATTGGTTGGGATGACTTGCAAGACTTGCCAAGGGAAAAAAAAAGGGAGGGGAAAGCAGGACTGAAAAAGACGTAGCGCAAACAGTAAGAAATTCGACGACGAGTTATAGCACAACCAAGAAAATATATGAAAGGGGAGCAGCGAGGTCGTTGAGCGTTGGGTGGGAACCTTTGGAAGAAGAGGGATGGGTAGGACGGCGGGGTAAAAACAAATAAGCCGGGGATATAGTCGATCAATCACCAATGTTCATGGAATCTACATCCACCCGATCCTCATCGTGACCAAAGGTCCATTCCGCTCATCCTCCTCGCATCCTTCGTGCTGATCTGTCCCTGCTGAGGTCCACCTTCACCCGAAAACGGGTTCCGCTGAGCAGCCGGTGCCGCCGAGCTCTGTACAGCAGAAGCGACACTCGCACCATAAAACGACGCTGGAGCAGCCTGAAGAGCTTGTGAGGGCTGACCTCTCGCAGAAGGTCCAGGCACACCAACACCACCACCACCACCACCTCCCCCTCCCCCTCCTCCTCCCGCAGCCCCTGCAGCGTATGACTGGTACTGATCAGGCTGTATAGGCACATAAAGCGTTCCAATATCTGTCCGCTGGCCCAACGGATCGAAAGGCGTGTTCGGCGTCTGTTGTTGCGCATACGCAGCCTGATACCTCCCTGCACTTGCTCCCGCTCCCGTGACCCCACCAGCAGTACCACCGCCCAGACCAGTAGCATACACCTGCGTCGGGCTTGTCACCATCGCAGCAGGGTTATACCCCGTGCTAGGCCCCGTATCCGCCCTCGCCGCCGACCGCACGTTCGACATGACCGCTTCCCGTCTAGAATCATCATCCACGATGATCGTCGGCTGATACGAGTGCGACAGTTTCGACGGCGGCGCTTGGTACCTGCCCGATCCGCCACCCCCAGACCACGCAGCTAGACCGCCAGCGGCTGCGAGCTCAGCCTGTTGTTGGAGGTACTCGAGCTGGGGGTATGGCTGTGCGGCGGAAGGCTTCCCGGCTTGTCTCCTCTCCCATTCGCGCATAGCGTCGTCCCGGTTGAGAACGGGCGTCAGGGCGTTCCGCCCAGCTATCACGTCCTGATTCATATGCTGCAACCGGGCGAGGGCAGGCGGAATCCCATCGTTATGGTTGATCGTGTTAGCGCGTGCGCGAGCATGTCCATGAGGATGTGCATTAGGGTAGTAAGACGACGAAGCAGCACCAGCAGGCGCGTTTGGGTTGAGCAATCCAGGGACGTTCAAACTGGTCGCACCAGCAGTATAACCAGATGCACCTCCCCCCAATCCCAGCTGACCCGCCGTCTGCGTGTTCGGGGCAGGCTGCGATGACGAATATTGGTGCTGCGCCTGCTGGGGCGGAGGCGGCGGCGGCGGCGGCGGCTGTTGGGCCTGGTATGTCGAGGCTGCACCGTCTGCAGGTCCGTGGTACGTCTGGCTGGGAGCCTGCTGTCCCTGCTGTCCCTGCTGTCCCTGCTGTCCCTGCTGTCCCTGCTGTCCCTGTCCCGGCTGCTGTCCCGTGGGTCCCTGCTGAGGTGTGATGTAAGGGTTACGGAAGACGTTATTGGCAGCTTGGGATGCCGCTTGGGCTTGGGCTGTGTAGGCTTGGTGTTGAGCAAGGTGTTGATTGTATGACGCTGCGTCTTGGTATGCCCTGGTGCCTTTGGGCTGGGAAGGTACAAGGCCACCGTAGGGTCGCTTCGGGTCCGACACTGTGCTGGACGTCGAGGGCGTTATTTGAGGGGTATGTCCGTTCGGCTGATCATTGGTTGTCAGATGTCACGTCGAGCGTTTGAGAGCACGAGAGTGAAGGGTAAACCGACAATTTGGAGGGAAAACTAGCTGAAAGGAAAACAACTTACCTGGAAGGGCTTCGTAAACTTTTCACCAGTGATAAAGGGATGCATTCTGGCTTGCTGTGGAGACCATCGTTCGATCGGGTTCAGGTTGAGTAAACCCTGACAAAAATCGATGAACGATGCGCGATTGTTCAGTTCTGTCGTGACACGTTAGTCTGATGCCGACGTCACGTTGATATCAGTGTAGAGGGTGGAAGGGCGTCCAGCAATAGGATCTTTGTCCAGAACTAGCACGAAGCAACCGGAACACTGAAAGTAGGAAACGGAGAGAACGCACCTTTGTCCACCTCATGGCCTTGTCGAGATGATGATTTAAACGTCGGCATCGGCGCAGTGTTGATGATCTCCGGTAAAGTGGTCGCCTTGAAGTACTGTTTCCCCGGCTGCTCGTTCGTGTTGTGTTCTCGCGAGTATTGTTCAAGGCTCTTGAGGCGGTACTTTTTATGACCGAAAACGTCCGCGTATGAGTCGAAGAATTGCTTGGTTTGCTTCCCCATGTCCAGCATGTACGATGGAGGCATCCTACGTTTTGAATTTCGTCAGTCATTCTGTCAACTCTGTGTCGAGTTGAGCCGCGCGAAGACGGGAGTAGGAATAGGGAATGGAGTCCGAAAAAACTGAATGCTACCTACCCAAGCATTTCGACTATCCGAGTGATCTGATTATACTCGCTCGTTCCCGGGAAGAGCGGCAGCCCCAGGAAGAGTTCCACCGCGATACAACCCAAAGACCACATGTCAATCGAAGACGTGTAAGGAATACCGAGGATAACCTCGGGTGATCGGTAAAACCTTGACTGGATATACGTGTACACTGTTTGTCGTTCGTGACATGCTGACCCAAAATCGATCACTTTGATTTGCGGTGATTGAAGCCTGTGTGGGGGTGAGGTTTCAGATGAGGTCTGACTGCCAAGCCAAGAAAGGGTTATTGTAATTGACACATACGATTTGAGAAGAATGTTTTCTGGTTTGAGATCGCAATGGATCAGCCGTGCTTCCTTGAGCACTGTTAGGGCATCCAACAACTGAGCAGTAAACACTTTGACGAGTTGCGTGCTCAGGCCTTGGAACTGGTTTTGTTTGATGAGTTCGTAAAGGTTGGACGAAAGGAGTTCGAAAACAAGACAAAGGTGGTTTCGGTGGATAAAGGAATCCCGCAATCGCAGTATGTGATGCTCATCCGCTGGATCGCATTGATTATTTAGCTAGAGAACGTTCAGATGCTGATGCCCGAGAACTGAAACCGGCGGCTATACGCACTAATTCCAGTATCGTTACCTCCATCATGCTTTGATTGAAGTAAGCCGGCTTGTTCTTGACGACTTTGACGGCCACAATCTCGTTAGTTTTCATATTTTGGCACTTGACCACCTGACCGAATGTTCCTTGTCCCAGAATATCCAGAATGAGGTAACGGCTTTCAATAGGTTAGGCACTGAGGTAAGTGGCGAGTAACGCTTCAACGCACTTGTGGCCATCCTCGCTGCCTAGCCAGTCGTTGACATAGAGGATATAGTCGTAATCCTCATTGTCATAACCATCGTTGTAAGATGGTTTGCTCGGCTTAGTGAGGACCCGCCGTGGATTATGGGTTGATTCGTATCGGAACTGGGAATTGCAAATGTGATACGTATCAACGATGTTAGTGGTCAGTTGCCGTAGAGGCTGAACAGAAACAACGACGGCCCATCAGCAACATGCGACACGGGCTGATCAGAAGACTAGGGTTCGTACCGATAAAATCGCTCCACTGCTGTCCACTCTTCTCCCCGCGGGATGGCTATTTACGTAAGGTCTCAAATCCCGATTATCACGAACTCTCCGAAAGCCAGAGGCACGACGACGGTGCTGTGGGGCAGCATCAACGACCATGGGTTGGTCTTGGGGATAATACTGGTTTGCCGGACTTTGAGAATGAGCAAAAGAAAGAGGGGTGCTGGGGGTCGAGATGGAGTTTTTGACGGTTGCCTGGGCGGACAGATGCGCTTGGTTTTGGTGTGATTGGGGTTGGGGGCTGGAGGAGTCCATCGCATATCCAGCATACGCCGCCTGCGTTGCGCTTTGCGGAGAGAACGGTGCCGTTATTGGTGGTGTCGACGGGTCCCCCTTGACTTGCGAATGATTCCGTGAATGCGACTGGTAATTCGTTGACGAATTCCCTCTTTGCGTGTCAGATGACGACCCATAAAGATACGAAGGCGTAGTGGAGGGTGAGTACTGCGACTGCTGCTGGTATGGATCTAGAAGGGCGTTGCCTGTGCGCATAGGCGATCGACCAGTGCGTGTAGTAGGATCATGCTGTGTGTGCGACCGCTTTGAAAGATTCCCACCAGTGCCGTTGTAATACATTTCGGAGTACGGTTCAGGTGCAGGACCGCTCGGTGATACGCTATTGCTAGCTGCGGAAGCAGAGGGAATTGGATGGGATTGATGAAAAGCGACACCGGAGGGATAAAGCGGATTGGGAGGCGGTTGCTGTATCGAAGCCATGTGCCTTGAACTGGAAGGGGACTGGTTATCGACGTTGAAAGCACCCTCTAGATCTTCTGGCTGATGATGGCGACGAGCCCTTGACGATCCGCCTACAGATGCACTTGCACCTAATGACGCACTTCTAGAGAGCTGGTTGAGAGCACCCGAGAGATATGAAGGAGATAGGTTCTGCTGGTGGTCTTGATCAAGGAGATGAGCGATGCGTGGCTGTCTAGAGGAGCCAGGAGAGTGGTGAATCTGTTGTAATCGCTGTGAGTTGGGGGTTGTGAGGGGCTGCGGCGGGGGCGGGGGCGGTGCGGCAGGATACAAGTAGGAGACCCTAGCGGCAGCCTGAGCAGCCTGAGCGGAAGAAGACAGAGGTTCAAGATGAGCCTGCGTTTGCCAACGAGGGAGATCAAAGTCGTCGTTTGTGTTGGTCATGTAGGCCAGTTCGGGTTCCGACATGCTATAGTATCAACCACGGGTCGTGAGTAATATCGCAGGGTTGATGATTCAGAGCGCTCTGCCGTCCTTGTCTCGTGCGTCTGCAAGACAAAGTTCTGGACGAAAATAAGACTAGGTCGAGGTCGACGACGATGAGGTCGACGGGTGAAGAAATAAAAGAACCAAGTCCCGCACTTGGCCAGCGCAGAGTGTAGCGCCAAGGTGGCGAATGCCGCAAATGACACACGCTCTCAGAGGGGTTAAGGGTCGGCAATCGATCTTTCCCCTCTACAGCGATTCAAATCAGTCCCAAACTCATAGATGTACTGCCGGCTGCCATAAACCAAGACGATGCTACGAGTATAACTATCACGGGGGCAACTCGTTGAGGTTGGTAACAGCAACCAGGAGTACACCTGTTTACTTGGGTGGACATCCACCTGCAGCTGTAGTTCGATTCGGCAGACACCCACAAAAGCGACTAGTACTAGTAGACTGCTTACTGATCAACAGAACTTCCATACCGCATCATACGTTATCCATGGTACTAGTCGCCGCAGCGCTCAGCCACTGAAAATGGGCAAGAATCGATTATCAAGTCACCGATTCTATTTCTTTGAGCGCTTCAACAACCCCCTTCTCTGCGTCAAGTAGAAGGCGGGATCCTTGTGCTGCTGAGAGATATAACGGTGGTATATCAACCGACAAAAATATCTGTTTGCGAAACCTCTTTGCTATGATCGGTGACATCCGTCCATCGAGGATATCAGTCACTTGTCTCGGACATATCCGATAAAAATGACCCACCGAGTCGCTGTGCCATCGACAGTGCAACATCAGAACCTGATGAATGGAACAAAGGTGTAGCTGGTCCTAAGCCCTAAACTTTTTTTTTGGGATGGGAGCACAAAGTCGCGAACTGATCACTCACTGGCATCCCAGGCGCCGAGGGCATGGCGCATGCCCAGTCCCTGCAGAGGGCCCCAGACCTAGGCGCATTTTCTACGGTCTCAGGTGGCTCTTCTGTAACACCAACCCATAACATGTAAGAGTCCACGAGGCTTGTGACATGAAGGGCAAGAGCTGGAAGCGTGGGCTCAGCAGGTGGTATGTATCTTGTTCTATGAGTCGGCGACTCGTTTCCTGTCATTACCATTATTCCGTTGTCCCTGGGACCCTACCGTTCAATTGTCGAGACTGCTGAGCACTGAAGAGAGCGATAACAAGATCTTGAAGCATTCACCGGTCACGTGATCGCAGAATTCTCTGCAAAGTTCAAATTCGCTAGCCTGCCAGTCACTGGGTGCGTTCATGGTCTTGTACTATGTCATCAAGCCAACCTCTGATACAATCCACAAATCCTCTTGGTGAAGATGGAATCGTGCGCTGCCACCACGGCGAACGCGCTGTAAGGCGCACAAGTCACACCGCCAGCAACACGGATCGGTAAGTCCAACCAACCCCATCAAGCTAACCGACCGATGTCACAATTCAAACAGTGAGTTCTATTGCTGCAGTAGGCACTCAAGCGACTCTACCCGATGCAAATTCTTCTGTGCGTGACAACAATGTCATCAAAATTTGATCTGAATGGTACCCCCTGTCTACAGACTGGGCAGACGACCCGATGTTTTGGCGTGAAGAACTTCACCCCCCTTCACAGGAGCAAATGGTAAACCCATATACTCATCGGACTTCCCAGCACGTACGAGGAATTGCAGCAAGGACCACGGAAATGCCACAAAGTACCCCTCAGACACAGGGGTCTGCCGCTGCCCTCGAGTCACCTGGCAAGAAAAGGCGTCTCGAAGACATTCAGGCGGGCTTGGCGCAAGTTAGTGAAGTCACAGGGTTATCCACACAGCCGTCGACACAGGGGTCTTCTCAGCTCTCCCAAGGTGAACCATTAAACACGCCCCAATCCAGCCCCTCCAAAAAGTATTCATCCTCATCTGCTGTTCCTGAAACACCCGGTAAGAGAAAGCGGATTGAGGACATTGAGGCGGGCCTACGGTCAGCCAAGGGAACGAGAACGCCCCAGCCCAGTCCACGCAAACCAGGCTCTTCGTTCGTACCCTCCATAATCGAGACACCCGGAAGAAGGGCGCGATTAGAAGCTGTCGAAGGGCGCCTGACGGCTGGAACCGAAGGTCAAACCGCCCCTCGCGCAGGCCCGTCGTTCCACGCTCGGGCCGCCATTGCTAGACCATCCTCGACTGCGCCATCACTTGCACACGCCGCAGAAGTGTTCATGCCACCATCTTCTTTCCCCGCTTGCCCCTCCTCACCAGCGAGCACGAACATAGACTGGGATAGAGAGCTACCACCTGCAACGCCTACACATGCACGTTACAGTTTCCTGGGTCTGCCCCCCAGTCAAGACTCTACTGCGCCCGTGGTTGGACAGGCGACTCCCAAGAATCGTCCTTTGTCCCCTCTTCTTGATTTCAACGGAAATTTCAACAGCGATCGCCCCAATTCTTTACTGCCCACGCCACCCCAAACCACTCAACGCCGCACAGGCCCCACACTGACTTACCCGGTTGAATCAAATGGTAATTCGAGAGGGGACCCGAGGACAAGGCGCCAAGGCAAGGAACGCGCCCATCCAGAGCGGGACGGGTTCGTCGAAATAGACGAGGTCCGTTAATGGATTTACGGCCACATAATTTTTTTGTTTGTTTTGGATTTGACATACCTTCAGGAAAATCCCTTTGATGATACCACTTCTGCTTACAGAGCCAGGACACGGGCTCAAGAGAGTAACACCTTATCACGTTTGACACGGCCAGCGCCACGCACTTCTCTGGACTCTGATGGATCACCAACCACCACCGATCAAATAGCGGAAAAAATTGTTGGGATGAGCGAGCCAATTCGGGCGTTACAAGCGCACTTGGACTCCTTGGAACAGCTGGATGCAATAAAATATATAGAAAAACTGGATAGGGAAAAACAGGCGCTTTCTCTTCGTTACGAAGCTAAAAGGAAGCATATCGAAGCCATGTCGGTGGAGCTTGACGCTGTTAGGGAGCAGCTACGCAAGTGAGTGTCCCACCATAACAATGACCCTGGCCAGGTGACAATTGTGATACTGATACATAGTCTGTTTCCAGGTCAGAAGAGAACTGTCGTGTTAAGGACGCGGTAATTGAAGCCCTCCAGGGTTGTCGGCCTCCATAGTATCCCGTAGAACTTCGCCACTCTTGGTCACGGAGCCAAAAAGAAACGCATCGCAGCTCGTCGGCGGAATTTGATGCGGTTTGCCCTGGCTAGGGAACAATTGTGAAAATGATTAGTTCTGTTTCTAGGTCAGAAGAGAATCATGGTGTTGTAGATAAGTACGGAAATTGCAGCTCTCCAGGGCTGTCAACCTTCACAGGAAATTTGTCTTTTTGGTGCCCCTAATCATGTTTGCATTTCTGCGCTTACCACGCTCTGATTAAGGTTTAGTGGTGCCGTAAATCAAGCACCTCTCTGTAATCCAACCTGACGTCTACTTGTCGTGGCCAACCCCCGACGGCTGCCAAAGACCAGATTGTGTCGCGGTGGTGCAGACCAAAATTCACCAATTCACCATCTATTGTGCCATGCGACCCTTGACAACGCTTTTGTAACAAGCATCCGTCCATCTGCGCAGGGGTGCAGCTGTCCACATTTATTACGAATGATGTCCCTCGTCGTTAGCTAGCGCCTTGCCCCAAAGCTTGTTTGCCTCACTCAAGATCGTCTCCTCTTCATCGGTTCCAAGTACGTTCCAAATAAGTCTAGCTGGCATGTACTGCCTCTGGGGTTATCAGGACGACGTGCGAAATGCATCGAAGGACCTGCGGCGCTCAATCGCGGGGCTCACCCGAGGCGGGACCTAGGCCTTGTCGATGATTGCAACCAAGCTCTGGCATGTCACCGACCTTACGGCCAGGTGGTTTCTATTTTCCAGAGTCTTAGTACCGCTCAAGGCCAGAGTCAGATCAGTATACGTCAGGGGTTCGTACGGCATCTATCAGCTAAACGTGAACGGATTTTCGCGTTTATGATTCTAGTGCCCAAGGAAGGCCCTTGTCGAGTTGGCGGCGCCCTTCAGGATCTGCAAGGTGGTCGAGTAACGTTACTGTTGCACTGCACTTTGCAAGTCTCCCATTGGCTGAACAAGCCTTTAGCGACTCCAAAGCGAGGCTTAGCGGGTCATGTACCTGTACCATACCCAAAGGGGGCCAATTTTCAAACGTTTATGAGCCTTTTTCGCCTTTTTGGATTCCTGAAGGTCGATGCCATTCCATCTTATCAAGACGGCACCGCGTCCGCAAAAAAAAAAAAAAAAAAAGCAAGCTAAGCTAAGCTAAGCCCAAGTTGGTCAAAAGCCTGATTATCTTAATTAATCCTCGATGGCGTAGTCATGAGCGTGCGCCGAGGGATAGTGAAATAGAAATCTGAGAGGCACGACAAATTATCAAAATAACGAGACTTCAGAAGCACCTGCCAGGCCGCCGCCAGACCATTTTAACTATATGGCCTGATGCGCGCTGACTGCCGACTCGGACGAGATCGCTGGGGTTTAAGGGGGCCACGAAGAACTGTCATCAAAGTCGACAACCGCTTGTGCTAGAATTTGATTCCGTGCTTCAAAACCACAGGGTGGGTGATGTGACGTCGGTTATATGGATCGAATTTGGAGTCAACAAAGTTGGATGCATTGTTTGCGAGGTTCATGCCAGGGCCCGAAGCTTGAAAGCCTGTTGTCAAGGCCCACGTGCCTCGAGATACTCTAGAGAACGTGCGCGAAGAAAGGGCGCTGTCATGTCATCGCGGGTAGCCACAATAGAACCGACGAATGGGCGCATGGTAGAGTTTGCACTGGCACATGACTCATGAGTACCGTCCCAATCATTCGCGCCACTGTCCCAGGTCCCTTCGGTGTTACCGAGGGGAGGGGAGGTTGGTCATTGTACGAAGGGGTGATGGAAATAGGGCACAGGGGTCGGATAGGGATTGAATTGAATGTCGAGCATTGATGGAATCAAGGTTCTCAGGAGCGATTAGCCCAACATAGCAAACCTGCAAGATGACACTTCGTTGCCAGGATCAAGGTGCTCGACTGCAGGGCCAACAGACAGGGAAAGGGGGGAAAGGCGTTGTAGGGACGCCGCAAAACCCCAAGCTAACTTGAATGTGCAGCACGACAAAATCAAAGAAGGCAGCAAAGGTCAGGAGGACCCGTGATTTCTAGAAGGCTTCGGTCTAGGGAATTCCATGAGGATAGTTGTTATCAGGCTTCACGGGTCCGATCACGGGGCGCGGGAGAATTGAAATTACTTGGAATGTATATGCGATCAGACATTCGATATCCAGGCCTCGATATCCAGGCTCGCTCGAACCACATTAGAGCAGACATGGGAATGTTGCGGATCCTAAATACAACGTCTTCACGTTGTAGAAGCGCCGAGCGCCCCTTCATTATCGCCGCTGAAAGAGAACTTCATTACTCACCTCTATTTCCAGCGCTAACCGTGGCTTGAACCGTACGAGGGAGCGCTGTATGGAGGGAGGTTGATAAAATTAGGGAGTCCATGTGCTAGGCGACACCAAAGCTCCAGGGTTCAGGACAATGTGCCCATCGTACAGTTGACGTTGTAGAGAGGTAGAATACTTATCTCCCCTCCTCACAGGTGTGCACCCAGTCTGAGAAGGCTAGAAAAGGTGAGTTCGAACCAAACTGTCACGCTGGCCCGCGGCTGTCGTACGGCGCAGATCTACTTTGCGCCTTTCGTTCTCATTCCACGAACGCCGTTATACCTTAAACCGCGTGGTCGATATCGGCTTACTGGGAGAAGCTGAGAACACCTAGCGCGTGCAAGAGCCAAATCTAATCCGACACGATTGGCTGTAGTTTTGACCAACATAGTCGGAAACACACACGAACGGTGCCCGATGATCAAGAACACCCTATCAAGTTAGTTGCCAACGCCGTCCTGTTTCATGATAATGACTCTTCCTGCTTGGACGCACTTAAAGTTGGAATCGGGTGCAAATCCAACGACAGTGATGGATCGCAAGCATGTGCATTGCGTGCCCAGTAACTTGAAAGTCCCAGTGCTTTTTCAGATGGGGGTGATATTGGCGGATGGTCCCGAGTCACGATGGATCGTACTATAAACGGCTCCGGTCGGTGTGGCGATACCATGATGGCCCACACAGAAAGTGCGACTGTTCTTAAATTGCCAAACAATACATGCATGCACCGACAAAGTGGTCAGCAAGAATTGATGGAATGATTCCAAGCGCCAATGGAGATAGTATGTAACAGCGGTGCGTATGGCTGAAGACGTCCGTTCAATCCAATCAGACAACATCGATCTACGAAGGTGTCTGTAAGAAACTGTGCATGCGAAAATGCAGCTGATAAACAAGGGAGCGTTACATATGTTCAGTATGTGTCAAACGAGCTCATAGAGTCGAGGGTATCCTAGCAAAACAGTCTTCGCCACCATAAGACAAACCTCGTCCACCATCCTCCGCTGTACCCGTCACTCCGTTGTTTGGAGCTAATCCACATCGCGCCAGTGCCGAAGCGTATTTCCGCTCCTTCGCCTCTCTCCTCGCCCTCCTCGATATCAGTGGCTCGGGGATGCGTGGCAATGGCAAAGCGTGGCAGTGTCCGCCGGGTAATGAAAGAGGGGAAAACAGTTAGTAAAGACATATACTCCGGGTTAGATAAATCCGGGGTGGTCCAAATTCGCAAATGACCGCCATCAGCTCCCTCCATTGCAAACTCAGAGCGGAGTGGAGGCAAGTGCTCCTCTTCTTCTGCATCTTGATCGTGGCGAGCACCATCTCTGGCGTTCTCTACAATGGAAGACGAAGGGAGTATCGTAGCACCAGATGAATGAGAGGACGCGGATGGGACGGAGTGTGAGAGGGCAGGCATGTCTAAAAACGGATCGCTAGATGCTCGTGTGCGTTTCCCGTGAGTAGCCATGGCAATGGGGGAGGGGTCCAGCGATTTAGCGTCATTGCTGGAAAGCAATGGCTGTGATCTGGCGCGAGAATGCGAGGACGAAGGCTGATATGAGCCAAAGCCGCCAACGGCGTTTGGGACTTCCTCAAAGGCAAGAACCTATGCAATGAGAGATGTTCGCAATATAGCCACAGAAAATACAAATAGCCATGTGACTTACCCCCTTAAGAATGTCGATTGCTTCGAGCATGAAATCTTTGCCACTGCGTGAGAGAGTGCAAAAGATATATTAGGCTCAAGAGTCGGCACTGTGTGGAAGAAGAGACATACGCTGCCTCTGTGAACACAGCGTCATCGAATTCCCATTGTAATTTGTTCCGCCCTGCGCCCCCAAGCTGCTCTGGGAGTACCTGTAATCGCATGATGGCCCATAGTGCCTCAAAGAAAGGTTTGGTCCCTGGCATGCCCATGGTACACCATGTCCTTACGAACCGATCTAACCGGTCAAAACGTTCCTTTCTTGCCATCGGACCGCTTGGTTCTGCTCGGGAATGAGGCATCAGTGAACCACCCGGCTGCGTAGCACTGATATGTGCCTGGAACTCGGCCTGTCGTCGGGCATTAACGCTTGCATGGTATGCAGAGCGAACGGATGCTTGCAACCGCGAGTAGGGAGCACGTTGGGATGGAGGGACGTTGGCCAGTGTTTGAGTCATCAGGCGGCCAGATGCTTCATCCTGGTCAAAGTACCTGTCAAGCATAACATGAAAACACGCCACGACCAACCCAAGATGTTTGGATTACCATGAGCGACAATATTCAGTGAATTTCTCGAGGTCACTTCGGGATATGCCAAGAGGTGTTGTGGAACGATTTCGGACGGTTGGTGGCGGGGTTGGTCCAGGGTGACCGTGTCTGCGTCCTCTTGACCTACCGCCGGTGAAAGTGGGTGATGTTGGTCCAAATTTCGCGGCGGTTGGACTGTTTGGTGGAGATGCGAGGGAGGTGGACGAAGGAAGGTCATAAAGGAGTGTCTGGGTATTTCCATTGTTAATGAGAACCGAATTAGTCTTTGAGTCGTGGGGGCGCAACGGAGGCGGAGGAGGGCGCGGACGGGGGGTTTCCAGTCGATATGCAGCTGCTGACATGGTGTTCAGAATCCAGTTCGAACTTGATGAGCAGGAAAGTCAAAAGATGACCAGAGCGCCGCAAGGGTGGCGGGTAGCCAATGAAGACCTGAGATTTACTGCAGTCAGGGAACCACAATATTGCTCTGGAGAGACACAGCTGTTCAACGTTCAACAATAAGCCCAAGGCGGTCTTCCTGAACCGACGAGAGTCGGACGGTGGTGGTTTCACGTTGAGCAGTGCTGCGTTGGCGACCACCACCCACCACGACATTCCCTTTTTTAGGCCACGTATCGCCCAAACCACTACATATGGACACCACTGGCACGACTTGGCACTTGTTCTCGAACACAACTCAAGCAATCTCATCACTCATCAGTCTTCAAGCTTCTTCAAGTTGGCCCGCTGCATTACTTGCATGTCTCCTAGACTTGCAGTAATCTTTGGGTGCACAACCCGAATGTCCTAAGGAATTAGCTTTGGTGGCCTTAAATACCTAATGACTATCGGCGGCCGTTTGTCCCCGCACAAGTTATCCATCGCCAACACATTAAGCGGATAGTATCTGCGATATACATTTACTCTTGAAGGCTGTGCGAGGCAGCGTTTTCTCTGATGGGCCAGGGGCCTGGCCTCGTGATCAAATTGGAGGAGGCTTTGATGCGGGGCTCAACACTATTGACGATCAGTCACCTTCAATCATTCGGCCGATACAGGCCTCCACACAAGGTTTCCAATTCACCTGATCTCCATTATATGGCATATGTATTGCTTTTCTCCATTGTAGACAGCACCAATCGTGCATGTTTGCCTACAGCTTTGTGGAGCCTCCCCATTCTTCGTCACATGAATCCTGTGCTGAGCGGATGTGCAGCAGTCTCGTGAAGGAATGGTGAACCGCACCACACCGCTAAATGCAAGGAATCGACGTGGTGAGTCCCCTCGAGCATGCATAACACCGTACGAGGTCCAGAAATTTCCAACATTACACAGGAATCGCTCACTAAACCCTCGGCCGCCGTCGATGTAACTTAGTAGATCGAGATAAGTTCCTTGCCATCTGGCAAAGTCGATGGTGATCCAGTAAGTATGCCTCTACTTGCTGCATGAAACCGTCAACATGGCAAAGTATGGCAAGTCGTTTTCAATCATGGATCGGAAAGCTGACTTATAATGTTGGTTTTGCAGGTACTTAGCACGGTCGTCTCCACTTGATCTGTACTAACCTTCTCGGTAGTCTTCTGTCCATGTATCACCTCAAGGCCTCATTGCTGTCGTCATGTTGTTCACTGGACATTGAATACTAATGATTGTGATACCCGTTGACCGCGCGGCATCCGAGGCGACCTTTAATCTCGTGTTTTTCATAGCTCCCGTGTCGTCGTGATGCGACCGTCGTACGAGTGCACTCAGTGTGCTAGTGGACAAACATCCAGACGTAATGGGCACGTAGCGGCCAAGAAGGATTTTGCTGGAGGTACTTGCTGGCCCGTTGGAGAATTGAATCGCTCTACGGAGCAGAAACCATAGCGCCCGCCTAATATTGGAACGTGTCCCGAGGGGCGTGTTTGTTACCTTTTGAGAGGATGTCAAGTTGCTAATAACAATACTGGGCGATGATGCGGCTGCTCGAATGTTCAGGGACTTACAAAGATGCAAGGAGCCCTTGTTGTGGTGCCTGCTTGATACATCTGCTGGGTGTGGTAATTCATCATTCCTCGAACCGATGTCTAGTTCTGCGTCCTGGAGCCCGTGGCGTTGACGCATGTGTGAGGCGCCGAAGGGTACCGTAACGTCAACCGAGCAAAGGCCGACAGCTTGAGAGTTATCCACATTGTAGGAAACTTTACGATATTTAATCGCACAGTCGATCGACGATAGCAGCCGCAACTACGATCCCTTTTTGCCCTGGCACTTGGTGATCTGCAACGGTTGTTATGTCCATGAAAATGCGCTGCAAGTCTCACAGGGCCAGATGAGAGATAAACTCGTGGTAACAGCGCGCTACATTCATGTAGCCTCAAGAAGCCAGGTGGAAGTATTTGAAAACATAGATTTCACTGAATGAGAAACCGGGGTGTGAAAAATAAATGCGGAGTGATTAATGATTGAGACTGATCCAAACAGAAGGAATAATAGGCTACTTCTAGGTGTCGAGGGTATTATAAAGTTGCGTCGCCTGGTCGCTATGATAAAGTGGGATCACCTGACCCTTGCACTGAGTTTCTGAGTTGCGATCTTGCGATCGGCCACCGGGAGGTGTTCAGCGACTAGACCAGCCTGTATCCCGCGCGATCGCAGACAGCGGGACGGAACCAGGTGGCGGAGCGAGAGCCATATGGCCAAAGAACCGATGCCGTCAAAAAAAACTTGATCGGAAGCATCCGTGTGTCCACCTTGAGCCCAAAAGCACTCCCGTCCTATGGAGGAGGGTTTAGCACATGTCAAAGGTACGAGACGACATATGCACCGCATTTGTGCATGAAGGGTCTACTTATCTGTAGACGTGGGCGCTGAATATCTGGTTGTCGAGAATGGCCTTCTGCACCGCGGGAGGGAGATCACACTAGGAAACTTGTTCAGGGCAAGAATGATAGAATGAAGGGGGTCAGGTTGGCTAGTTCTGTATGTCCGATCGAAGCCACGAGATGCCGCACTGCAGAATTAGGGAGGGCAACCGCTAAGGGTATCGCCCTTTCGACATGATTGGGATGAGAAGTTTCATGAAAGGTGTCTATCACGAAAGGGATGTACTTGCTGATCGAAGTGAGCCTGCACGTACCTCAGACACGGGAAAACCCGAGTGTCTTGAAATAGCTGAGATCCAGAGGAGAGATTTGCTGAATGGGATGTTACAAATAATTCCGCCGTGTGTGCGACAACGCAGAGTCAATGCCACAAGGTCATGGGTGACATCCAATCGGAAAGGGAACCAAAATACGGAGCGGTTTGGCTTGAAATACGCAGAGTGCTGATAGGCCAAGCAAGACAGGGCTGCACAGAGATCATGTTAGCGAGTGTGTGGCCGAGACAGGAGCGAGCAGGAAGTGATAGCAAGGAAACACGGAACCTTATTTTTATTATTATTATTATATTTTTTCATGAAATCAGCGCCTTGCCGCGGTGTTTGCGATTTGTCTTTCTGAAGGTTACCCAGGTGTAATTGGGTGTAATTAGAGTTCGGTGCAAATCCACGAATATAAAAGACAGCGTTTACAGGAGGGACGTCGTCTGTTCCCAATTCCGAGTTTGACTATCCCCCATCACTACGCCCTCCCTTGGTCACGAACAGCTTGCGTTAACGGCCACTGGGAGACCATTCAGAGGCGCCAGCACACACCACTGCCCCACCCTCAACACCGTTGCCAGTGTCGGCCGAAAACGCTAATCGCACGTTGTGCATCTCAGATTGAAGACGACCACTGCCAGTAGAACAACTGGACGTTAGCAACAGTCAGTCGGTCTCTGCTGAATTGCGCACGACGGGACATGCTGATGACGATGATTTCAGGACGGTCTTGTAGCCAAGGCTTGCAGCATCTGCAGTGCGAAACTTTTTGATCAGTACGGGCCCGTTCATACTCCTCATAAGAGCTTATGGCTTAACTTGGGTTTCCGTGATGACAGCGGCAACTGCCGATCCCCGATCAGAATTCGCATTCGACAGCAACGATATTGCACTACACAACTATACCTTGTCTTCCTTCTGACCACATCAATCCCCTCTGGTATTGCCCTTGTCCACTAGCGCTCTCGTCCCACAATGGATTTTGGTGCTGCAGTACCACACCAGCCATCTCATGGCTTGTACGCTCAGTCGGATCTCGATCAGGCCTTCACTTCACTACAAACAGTCGATACATCTTCCCCTTCTCACCACCACCTCTCTCAGTCGGTTCCTTCTCAGAACTTCGATCATTCCGAAGCAATAGATACCCCTGATCACCCCTCATACGACCTTTTCTCACCTAATGGTAACTCATTCGCCTCCTCGCGATACCGCACCAACTCCGCTTCCTCTTCGTCTCTAGGCCCCAACTACAGCATGCCAACTGATAGCGTCTATTCACGCGCCTCTTTCTCCGACGCTGTCCCTCCCTTTGGCCATTCCAACGGTAACTCATATGATATGATGAGTAGTGTCCCATCTTCTTACAGCGGGAGCTCCGGCAAAGTCTCCCCCCTTACTCCTAGTGACCCAATGAATGGGATTCAACATTCCCCAGCCTTTCCCATGAACGGTCACCAGAAGGATTTCTCCAACGGTCCTTATTCCGATCTCCTCCCCGAGCGTCGGTCATCAACCCTCAGTGGTAACTACCATCCAGATTTCACCGATGATTATGGTATGACCAATGGTGGTGGCTATTCCCATTCCGCCCTCCAGACGTTCCAGGACCGCTTAGGTCGCTATCAACCGGATTCACACTTCCCGCACACCTCGCTCCCTCCAGCCGCCGTCTCGTCGCATATGGGACACAGCCCTGACATGTTCCGGACCGGCGTTGCACCACAGGCAACACATCCATTCAGGCCTGATTCGGCCATGCCAGGCTATGAAGACATCCCCCAATACCTTGCCTCGAATCCACATGCGGATTTGTCCTTGATGCCTACTATGTGTAACTTGAATGGTCTGCGCCATGCCCATGGCCCTGTCATAGGCTCGTCTAACGATTTACAAACTTTCATTCGGTAAGCAACCCCTCTGCCAATTATTTCACGTTGTCTTACCCCCAGATCGCAGTCCATACCTCGATCAATACGTGCAGACGCCAAATCGCCTTGCGTTTGGTGAACGAACCGTCATTGTCATGTCCAGCAAGGTGGCCCAGAAGTCTTACGGTACTGAAAAGCGCTTCCTATGCCCTCCACCCACAGCAATCATGATCGGCAACTCGTGGTGGACAGATGTCGTTCGCCGCGGTGAGGAGCCTAAACTGTGTCCACCACGTGTCACTGTGTGTATCTCCGGCGAGCCCGTCCCTCAGGAAGGCACAATTGAATGGACATCCGCATCTGGCAAGATCTTCGACGTGAACGACGCGCCCACTGGTACGACTTATATTGGCCGCTGCGTAGGCAAGCAACTATTCATTTCCGACGTCGACGAGAAGAAGAAGAAAGTGGAGGCACTTGTGAAAATTACAGCACCTCCATCTGACGATGAGCCTGAACGTATAATCGGAACATTCCCTTCGCGCCCCATTAAGGTGATCAGTAAACCGAGCAAAAAGAGGCAAAGCGCAAAGAATCTTGAGCGTACGTTGATCACGATATTCAGTTTGTCACGATATATTGAACTTACGGTTTCACAGTGTGCATCAACCATGGGTCGACAATCTCCCTGTTCCATCGTTTGCGTTCCCAGACGGTCTCTACCAAATATCTCTGTGTATCTGGCTCTGGATCGTCATTCAAAGGATCTGATGGTGCCTCCCTCCTGGGCATCGACAACCGTGCACGATCGAGCACTCCCTCCTTCATCGCCCGCACCGCCAGTTGGGACCCGTTTGTTATTTATATTGTTGACGTTAATAAGCCGGCAGGGGGCATTGACGCCCCTCCACCACCACCACCTCAGCCCGATTACCCTTCCCCTCCTCCAAATGCCATCCCTTTCACCAACAACGGCTCACAGATCCCTGTATACTACAACCAGACAGTAGTGCTACAGTGCCTCGTATCCGGTGTCGTCTCTCCCATCCTCATCATCCGCAAAGTCGACCATCAAACGACTGTCGTTGGTGGGGGCCTTCAGGAAGGCGCCAAAGGCGTGCCAGACCACTACTGCTTCTCTGGTGAGGTCTGTGGCGATCCTGTCTCGCAGTTGCACAAGATCGCCTTCGAGGTGTACGACCCTGCCAAAGGTGCTACCGAACCTGGGACGCCAGGCCAGACGGGTGCTTTCTTATCCTGCATGGGCGAGAAGGTGAACACGTACCGACCAATTGAAGGCCGGCAGTGGAACGTGCCGCAGAACGCAGGGTCAACGTCGCCAATTCTTTCGGGATCTCCCGTTGTTTCAACACCTGTCTTGATGTCCAGTGCAGACTACTTTGGTCAGAGCAGTGGCACAGCTGCTAGCGAGCCTGCCTCTCCGTCGTCATCAAATGATTTCTCCAACGATGGCGGCCGTGTCAAGAAGGGTAAGCGCTCTACGTCGAGCGCTGGCGGCATTACCAAGAATCCAGGCCCCAAGGGGAGAAGACGTCCTACATCAGCCGGATCCGCCTCTTCTGGCCGGAGGGGATCATCAAGTGATGCAGGCGCATCCTCCGGTGCCCTTTGGCAAGTTGACATTGGAGAAACAAGTGTATGGACGATTGTTGGCACAGGTAATGCTTCTTCACCGTTATAGCCCAGATCTGTTCTAACAAAAGATCTTCTGTTCGCTAGACCAAGTGCGGTACAACTTCTACGTTCCCCCCGTCCTCTTCGACAATCAGAATGTTCCACAAACTGGTTCATTCCCTATTCCATCGAAACCCGTCACCCCATTCCCGGCCGTCGTAAAATACCTGCCTCCTGACCGCGCTGCAGAGGCGCCCAAGACAAACTGTGCGCAATCGCGCGGTGTTTTGGCCAAGCCGAATCCTCACGCTGCCAAGATGCTGACGGTTTACGGCGAAAATTTCAACAAGGCGGAGCCTATTCACATGTTCTTCGGGTCTGAGCCTTCACCGCGTGTAGAGGTGAGGTGCACCGAAGTGCTGGGATGCTTGCCTCCGGAAAACCAGGTCACCAAGCGTAGACCAATCATTATGATTCGCCCGGACGGTGTGGTCTTCCCCTCTAACATTATGTTTCCCTAGCTAGGTTGTACTGTCTGCATATACATTTTTCACCCCTGTCTGTTCGTCGGCAGCTTGGTCTGCTTGTTTGGATAACTGTTGTCATAATATTCGTTCTTTTATCGCTGTCTCAACTTAGGATCTCTTATTATTTGTACACCATCATGGACTCGACTAAACTGTCTTTAGGAGACACTATGTAGCCGCATGCTGTATCATCTGCCGCGAGTCAAGTGCACTTAACTTGGGGGTAAATGAGTGAACGCGTGTGGACTTGAGATTCTAAGTCCTAACTTAACCTTGTAGTAGGGAGCCTGTCACATCAGCCCTGCGTTCGATAGTTTATGCGGGATTACGGCAAGATCCGTGAGAGGTGGCTTGTGCCACTGTCCAACTTGCCTTCTGCTGTACCCCTTGCGCACTGTCAGTTTCCAGGGATCAAATGAGAAGAAGTGTACGCGAGTATCTCGTACGTCTCCGTCTCTAGTGTGTGCATTGAGACCGCCTGCAATGTTTTGAGTCATCACCAGTCACTTGCCTAAATCGAGACACCCTCATCAACGTTCAACCTTGAGCTTGATTCCCGGCGCAAAGCTACGACCTCCGTCCAGCGTAAGCGTACGCCGTCACAATCGTCTTCTTGGCGCTCACTGACTGAAATCTCGTAGCATGTCCTTATCGCAGGCGCCCTTCGCTTCGACCCCGCGTCTCCTCTGGGACGCATACGTCGATTATTTATGCAACTATCAGCCCGGCTCATGGGTCGGCACAACCGCCTCCTCTTTTCGGATCCTGGCCGTTATCCTCGTTCTCCCAATCGTCTTCCTTACTCTTCTCGTATGTACCTCCGTTTCCGCCCCTCCCCCATATCTCCACCTGTCAATTCCCGGGTGACCCCGTGTGTCACTCCGCGCTGCCGCTCGCTTACGTGTTTGTCTTCGCGGGTACCTCCAGGACATCACTTCATATGTGATCGCACGGACACTCGGTATCGTCGACGCCGTCAAAGCATCGACAAGCGACGATGCCAACGAGACGACGCAGCTCATATCCCAACCCGTGCCCTCGACCCTCCCACAAGATACTTCTCTCGCACGCTCCTCCGAGGGCCTCGCCCCCGAGGACCACCGACAAGCGCAATCGCTAGCATGCTGCAAGGGACATAACGCCGCGGCTCGTCTAGAAGCGTCCCCAGCGTCCGATGACTCGATTAGACCTCGGGCATTCTTCGTGGGAGACGAGGATTTGCAGTTGTCGGGGGTGGACGTGTTTTCTCCTGCGGCTTCTTCCCCTCCGTCGCCTATACTCCCCCGTGTGAACCTTCACACTTTTGGTAGTGGTGGGGTAGTCAGGGCCGGTGAGATAAACGAGGATGAGGGCATTGTCTTGAGAAGACGACAGCAGGAGCGCAGATCGAGCAACGCTTAATTCATTGGGATCTTTGTAGTCACGGCGGCGTAGATTTTGCAACGAAAATTACAATCTGTACATGTACAAAGTAGAAACGGTAACATCACAGCATTCCTCACGAACGACGCTAAAGCTACATATGACAAGAAAACGAAAAGAAAAAAAAAGTTTCGTATTTAATAGAAACGGAGCTGGTCGCGGGTGAATACAGGGGGCTTCCAAATTATATGCTCCGGGTGTATGCGTCGTCTGCGTTTGCTGCGAGCCTTTTCGTGCTTCTCCAGCACGGCATCCGAAAGACAGATTATGTGTTGCCCTTTGTAATGTTTAAATAGCTGCAAGGTCGTGCATCTAGATTGGCACCATCAAATCGAAACCTCAAAAGGAGTAAACCAATAGTGCTCACGTATTCATGATATCCGCATGTGTGATGGACGTTTTCTGGGCAATGTCATCGATGCTAAGCTCGTCCGTTGTATTGAGCAGCAGCTCGACGATTACTTCCGCCCAATACGCCCTGTACCCGAGCAGGCCCAGATCACTGAGGGGTTTTTCCGGACTTCCGAGCTTGCCCTCCTTCTTGCTGAGTTCATACGAAAACTCGATCAGCAATTTGCCATAGCCGTGGCGTTGATGCTGTGGAAGGGTCAGGATGCAGGCAACGTTATAGTTCTCTGCAGATTCCTTTTCCTTGGAAAAATAGCCGATAGTATGACAGCCGGTGCGATCCCGTATCGTCTGCAAGGGTCGACGATGAGGTGGTAGAAGGGGGGTAGGTTTCCATCACTTACCATAACATAATACATGAAAGGGGTCACATCATAGTACAAGGTTTTACTATAGAAATTGGTTAGCAGAGGAACTTGCCGCCAAAATTTCACTTACTGATCGAGGAAGCATTTTGACAGTAAGCTGAGGTTTCGGCACCATGTTAATTGGCGTTTGCCATCGAGTTCAAAAACAGATATGTCTTCATGACGGTAAATTTCATTGCCAGGAGGATGCTGCAACGTACACCTGCGCCGGTGTCTCGAAAGCATCATTGGCGACGGGAAATATGATAGGCAGAACTCGCAAATGTAGAGAACTGGCAGGTGTGCGTACTCCTTGGGGTACGGACTGAAGTACCACGCATCTACCTCGTGTTTGCCGATCTGCAAACGGTTGAGGTTCTTCACTCTAGCAATTTCGGAGATGGACTGTGTCATGGAGCCAGACGTGCGGAGCTTCTCGATCTCTTGCTCTTTACTGAAGGAGGAGACAGATGGTGGGAGTTGTGGTGGGGTCCCGTTGACATTGATCTCGAAGGTGTCACTCTCTGCTTCGCCCTCTGCATCGATGTCCATCTCGCCTTCCGCATCGGGATCGTCGTCTTCTGGCTCCTCCTCTTCCTCCTCTTCCTCTTGCTCTCCGTGAAGGCTCTTGCGTTTGAGTGACGGCGCAGGAGACGGCGACGTATATCCAGCGCGCCCAGACCCCGGTCCGGGCGTTAAGGCAGGAGTGGGGGAGGCGGCAGCGGCGGCATTAGCAGTAGCCTTCTTTAGGAGTGACTGTGAGCGAGGGACCTTGCCCGGCACCTTGTGTGCACCTGGACCACCTTTCTTTCCCGGGGGCGGTTTAGGACGCGGCCACTCCAGATCACGAGTGAGCACAAGCCGCGATCCAGGAACCCACTCGTCCAGTCGTTTATTGAACTGGTCCCAATGTACGAAGAACTCCCATTTGTCTTCAGGTTTGCTTTCTAGCTCTTCTTCCTTGACGTTTCCCCGTGTGGAACGCCGAGCCGCAGCAACAGCGTATGGATTTACGGGTTTGTCACGGATAGATAAAATTTCTGCGAGGCGTTCTTCGTCGCCACCATCTGACGTTGGTCTGCGGATGAAGATCTTGCACCCAACTGAGACTGTCTGTAAGAGTGATGAGTCAGCAATTCTGGCTTGCGTGGCCCTTTTGTTGTCATCGTTGGGGACTCACCTGGATTGAATACGTCCCTCCTGGCGTTAATGGAGCTGGCTCTTGGGAACCTTCATGGCTGGCGTGAGCTGAGACCATGTTTTTCGAAGAAAAGGTTGGGAGTGGTCTTGGAGAAACTTTGGTTTTTTTGGCGTTTGTTTGAATCTTGTTCAATGGAGCCACCGGGAGCTTGGCTGACTCAGCAACAGCCGCCGTGCACTCATACTGACTCTGCACAATCACCTCACTGACGGAGAAATCAATATATTATTTACAGGTCCACGTCACCCTGGCAGCGCACGCTCCGCGAGATAGACACTATCACATATGAGCACCGTGGCCTTCAAGACTACGACGAAGGACACTCTCTTCACCACCGAACCCGACACTCCTGGTTCGAAACCACGGTGGCGGTTGAACAATGATCACGCATACATGTTCAACCCGTGATGGAATCAACACGACCATCGGAATAATCGGATGCGGTGTAGTGGGCCAGCACCATCACCCCGTATTGCTAAACCAAACAACTATCGGATCCTCTTATCAAAGAACGGAGATACCCGCGGTTGTATTCAAGTTCAGGACGCCATGGAATCAGATGCGTCCACGAGTACCACCGCGGATTATCCAAGACGTACGCCCAAGTGCTGGCAGACTTGTCGCCATGCTTGGCACGAAGTACGGAAGTACATACTACAAATTCTCCGGTCCAGCCTCACCAAAGGCAAGTTTCTGCGGAATGACTGCTGTAAACTTGTGACAGGTGGAACCAATAGCAGATAAGGCAGGCGCCTGCAGTAGACGTGACTGCGGCTTACGAGCCTTCGGAGGTTTGGCGGATCAGATGGATGAGTGGTCATCATAACGTTTGGTTTTATCCAGCTGTCGAGGGCCCTGCATGTCCTTGGATATCGCATCAGAAACAGTCATGGGTGGACAAGGCGATGTCTTGATCTGGAGACTGATCGCGCTCCACGTTAAACAATGTCGAACACGCGAGTTCATCGTTCTTGCCCCATGCGAGAAGGTGCCATGAATAACTCTCATCAGAACATTTAAGCCGCGGAAGGTGTTGACGATATTTAATATCGGCCACGATCGATCGAGGCCTGAGGATGGAATGGTACGTATCCGCAGTTGCCTGGTCGATAGGTAACTAACGGATCACCCCAAGGTCCGCGTACCATGATGCACGAAGTTCTTTGATTCCAGCATTGGCTTGCTTTGGAAATGAATCCATCGGCCTTCCGCGAACCATGCAGACGCTCATTTCAGACGAGCACGAGTCATTCGCCCTCTTGGATGGGTGGTCCAGGCTGCGTTTGCATCGTGGGGGAGCGCTAGATCTATCCGCGCCCCGACCTATCGTGAAAGTGGTCGCAGCTTGGTAAGTATTAGTGAGTCTTGTGCAGTTGCGCAGTAGCATTCCCTGGGAGTCTAGGGGCACGAAGAATGTACATACATACTCGCGGAGTCTCCATTGCATCACAATCCGCGTTCAATGTTGCATTGCCATCAGCCGCGTGTTGTGGAATCAAATCGCGGTCCAAGATGCGAGGGCCTACTCCGAAGTGTAACCCACCCGTCCCCCTGTATCCGTTCTCCCCTTCAGGCTCCACGCCTAGGCCCGTAGGTGGGCTGATTGAGCGAGGTCTCCGTCACGTCGCAATCTATGTTTAATGTTGTGTTCTCATCAGTCGCGCTTTGTTAGGTTGCGGGCCCAGCCACGAGCACCTTTCTCGATTTGTAGCCCGATGCTCTTGACGCCATTGGCCTGTCTTGTCGTATCCAATATACCCTTCATATAGATGGGATCAGTGTTGGTGCTGAATACAGTCAACTCGGGTCGATCGCAAAGTCTTCCCGACCTGAAGTCGCAGTTGGGCGTTGATGAGTAGCAGAAGAGAAGGAAGAAGACAATGTCAGACAATCTACTGCTTGAGGTCTCTCTGACGACGGGTGCAGATCCCATTCAGTTCCAAGCTCCACGGCAAGTCCTCTTGTCAACGTTCTGATGTTATCCTGGATGATGAATGGTTCACGCCATGTCCCACGACGGTATGTGAACTCAATGGGGGTACACGTGCACTGCACTCTCATTCTGCGAACCATCGACATCCGTGCCCCATCCGGACGACTGACAAGACAAGCGGGTGTTGAGCGTTAGTATCGAGGAGCCATGTACTCACTACGCATCATGGCGTGTTCCCATAGTATTTCGCCATCGTCAGATATAGACTCAGTGATGATCTCGGATGGGTATCACAGAATCGCTGAGTTGCAGCAAGCGTGGATATGCTGGCACGAGTACTGCGTTTTTCATCAAACGGATGAGTATGAAACACATACAGGCATGTATCTGTTGATTTGGTGTATCTACGATTCCGCCTAACTGAGTCGGAAGCCGGTGTACTGGGAGTCGGACGCTGGGACACAGTGCTCGTCGTGCGTGGGATCGACAAAGAATTTGAAGAGGAATCGAGCACTGCCGAGTCGCTGACATGCGATATCATGCCAGTGCGTGCTGCGCTCGCAATCCCCGTCCCCGTCCGCGGCCTCGCACGACCAATTGCGCGATCATAAAAACGATAGACTCAAGTCGATGTAGAACGAGGCGAACTCGCTGCAGACACCAGTTCGACGTCGGTTGATACAGGACATTAACCCGATACATTGGACGACTCAAAGGATGCTTCCGATCTCGCTTGGGACTCGAGATTCGCAAGAGGTAGTAGTACTTTGAACTCCAGGTGTCTCGAACAAATATTGCATTCGCACGCACTCGTGTATATCGGAGACTCTCAACCAGCTGGCAAGTAAATGTCTACAAATCTTCCGTGACGCCAACCTACCTGTATGTCCTCCCCACCCCCTGACTGGTGACCCTCAACCTCAGCGCGAAGCCTCCGATCAGAATGCATCGGAGTAGTACACACACAACCTCGCAGTGGTTGTTTGCATACCCACGTGGTTGCCATGATTACGATGGGATTTACCACTGCTTTTGGCCGGAATGTGCTATAGAACTCTGCTGTCTGCAAGGGGGGGACGCACGGTAATGCCCAAAGCGCCTTCAAGCCTGTTTGGGTCCAGGCTGTAATGCGAGTTTCCCCTGACCAGTCCTGCATCGACAAACCTAAGCGCCCATTGAGCTGTGGTTGGCAGACACACTGGCGAAAGAGGCAGGTCCCTGAGCTATACCAAAAGAGTCTGCTCGATGAGTACTCAATGAGCGCTTAGGTTTGTCGATGCTCTTTTGGTATAGCTCAGGGACCTGCCTTTTTCGTGAGTGTCTACCAATCACAACTCTGCATTGCACGGCAAAAGAATTGTCAAGCGTCAACGTAAAGGGACGCTGTCTCTGATGTGGGTCCCGGACGTACTTGGTAATGTTTGCGTAACACCGCATTTGGAGACGAGCTAGAAAGGTCCTCCGTTAATCTAACCCAAATTCAAGACTAACTGACAAGGAACATTCCATGAACACCAGAGTAAGATCACGGAATGAGGGTAGAGGATGGTATCTAGATTCTACAACCACTAGACACGTTTGGTTAAATAATGCGTAGACTGGGCGTAGAACGAATCTGGTGTTGGTTTGTAGTAGAATAGGGTGTGGTGTACAGCAGCAAGAACTATGTGCTGGTAGATTGTCTGTGTGGTGAGTACGAAGCACAGTGTAATTAGCTCGTCCACCATGTTCGTTGAATGAAGAACCAAGTGGTTGAGAAGACCTGATTTGCATCACCACAGCGTCAATGCACCGCCAAATAACGTAGCGCAGACCACGACGACACTTCCCCATGTCCCTGCACCAAATAGACTTGCACCCCCAAGGATCGAGCCACTGGCGCCGTTCGACGGGCCAAGTGTAGCGGCGAATTGTTTGAGGGGATCGGGAGCCCCGGATACGGTTACCGTGGGAGCCGAGGTGTCTGGGCTTGGGTTTGAGTGCCCCGATGAAGAATTGGTCACCGAAAAGCGTGAAGAGATGGAATACGTGACGCCGTGCGTTGAATTAAGACAGAGGAGGAAATAGTCGTCGCCAGCTGGAACGTCTTGAAGGAGGACATTGAGTGTCTTGGACGTCGAAGGGACTGAAAGAAATAGTTTGATCGTCTGGAGAGATCTGCAGTGATCGATGTGTCTTACCGTCTTTGGCCACTAGGTATAAGCCGTCCTCGTAGAGCCTCATAAGCTCGACATCGAATGTATCTATCCCATCAAGAAGACCCTTCGTCCATGTGACTGGGTAAGGCGAGTCTGTAGCCCAAAAAGATGAGGCACCTGGCTGGTTGACGACGAAGTCTAGTTCGGTTCAGCACATAGAATAACAAAAAGACAGCGAAAATATTACATTGTGCATGAACTAACGCCAGGAGTGAGAGCAAGAACGTTGTGGTGAGTATCAAGTTGTTTCCAGACCAACGATGCCATGTACGACCTAAAGAGCCTTCGGAAAGCGTCATGTCGGCCTTGCGATCTAATGGGGATCGACCAGCTGGAAGGAAGAAATCGGTGAATTAAGTGGCAACGACGTGGACGCTACAATGCTGGAAGACAAGAATGTGTAGTTGACGATGAACTTCACTGCGTGCTCAACGTGGCCGGCGTGGACAGCCCGAAACCGTTTTGAGCAGGCCCGCAAGCTGCGTGTTTCCATAAATAGGTATATCTATCATGACATGGAAGTAAACCCGAATTGTTCAATGATCCAAGGCCAGAATGGTACCAGTGCCAGGCCACCAGCAAGGTGACTCGGTTGACGATGTTGACGCTTCAGCGATGTCCAGAGGGTCTGAGATCCCGGGTGCGCCATCCACGGTCAAGCTAACTGCTGTCTGGGGACGATTTTCTAGGTACCTTACTGTGCCTTGAATGAAGATACAGAAGAGTCTAGTGCTTCATCTCCCCACGACACTTGTCACTTGGCACCACCAGCACTTGCACTGCTTTCCCACTGCCCTGGAATCCTCAGAGCTCTTGCCATGAACTTGCAACGTTCACCAGCATCGGATCGGGCATACCACCGATTTAATAGGTCTTACAATCCCGTGCGGATATCGCGGAGCAGCAGCACCACAAGTGAGGAGGGTGAGGCCTTTAGGTGCTCTGCCACTGATCCTTCGTGTACTCGGCATTGTCTGCTTTACGACACGTTCTAGAGGGGACCGTGCCAGCTTATTTCCTGAGCTTGCAGGGATGGCTCGTTAGGTGGCACACGTATGTCAGCGTGAAAGTGACTTCCGCACGAGAGACACGGAGGAGATCTGGCTGCAAAATGGTGAGGTCTAGTCTTAGGAGACAGACTTCCAATCCATCGATTCATTAATCCAATTCGACCTTGGTGCACGGGATAAAGCCAGTGAGTGAAAGAAACAACCTTCGGTTACCCAAGTACCACACAAAATGCCTTGAAAAGTGACGAGTAGGGTACTTGTAGTAATAGAGAGGGACCCCGAAGTCTGTTCACCAATGTCTAGATTTGGGAAGCTACGACCCCGAACACCGCTTAGCTAAAATTTGGGTTCACTGTCTTGAACGAGGAGTCTGTCCATTGGGGAACACTAGACTTTGTCAAGCATGGCCACCCGAATGTACGCTGCTAATGTCCTCTTCATGAGCACACGGATGCTGCGCTGTCGTCGTGTTCCTCTCCGCACCTTCGCCACTACCGCGACCACCGCTCAACATTTCGTGCCCCCGGCATCTCTGGAGACTCTCGAGCAAGGTGTCGACACCCTGAAAATACAGCGACCCCCATCACCTACATTCTACACGACACGACCCGATTACTACGATACCGTCTCTGCTCTTCAAGACGCCATCCGCGCCTCTCGAACCGCCCTCAAAGCCCACCACCTCCTTCCTCTGCCCCCTTTTGCCCTTCGTGCACTACCGCCCCCAGATCCAGCTTGGGCGTCCAAGATTGAGATGGGAGCGAACCTTGACGGCCAGCTGAGTGCAAGTATGTACAGACAATTGATGGTATTGCTCAAAGAGCTCGAGGTCTACCACCGCATTGCCAACGTTGCAGGTGTCGGAGAACTCGAGCAGGTTCTTGGGGACCTCATAAGCGGTTTTGAAAGCAGTAAAGGAATAGAGGCACGCAAGAGGAGGCTTTTGAAGCAGGAGATGATGGGCAAAAAAGCAAAGTTGGACGAGCATGGGAGGAGTTATACGGTTGGCAGGAGAAAGACGAGCGCAGCGAGGGTTTGGATGATCGAGATTAACCAGCCGAAGAGAGGGGGTGGCGAGGCGGCCATAGAAAGCACTTCGACCTTTCTCTCCCCTTCTTCCGCGATGGCCCCTCCACCTTCGACTACCTCGGTCCTGATCAACTCTGCTCCCCTCTCGAACTACTTCCCCCTTCCTGCCGATCGTGAACGCATTCTCCGTCCACTGAAGCTCTCCGGTCTTCTTGGTGCATATAATGTTTTTGGTCTTGTCCGTGGTGGTGGAACCTCCGGCCAAAGCGGTGCACTCGCACTCGCAATAGCGAAGGGGTGCGTTGCGCATATGCCAGGAGTGGAACCCATATTGAAGAAAGGTGGGACCTTGTTATGATTGGCTTTGAACATGTCGCTGATTTGCCGAAATTGTAGCTAAATTGTTGAGGAGAGACCCTCGTATGGTTGAGCGGAAAAAGACTGGCCTGGCGAAGTCGAGGAAGGCGGTACGTCTGCTCTCTACACAAGCCCACGAGGGGTTTCTGTCTACCCCTCTTTTCATTCGTCCTGCATCTTTGTATACTTTGCTTATTTTTTTTATCACAGTACACTTGGGTCAAGCGTTAGCCCGTCGTAATCCGGCCATCCCTCGTTCAGTCGCATGGATACTTCACGTGTACCCAACTGATTACTATACCCCGAACTAGTGCAGACAGGGTTCGTAGGGTGGAAATTCGTGCGAGATGTGGAGTCCTAGCACGTGGGGAAATCTAAACAGATTTATTTGTTACAGAGTGTGTGTGCGAGAGTACACATTGCATTTTAATATGCATACAGATGACAATGACAAAGGAGCTTTCCAGACTAGTCGACCTAAGTGATGGCGTACCTTCTAAATCCTTCATTATATTCATATTTAAGGTTCCAAGTCGTGTCGTCCTCAAAGCCACCAAGATCTCCCTCGAGGCCCATATAAGTTTTCCAATAGGTGTTTTCAAAAATTGTCCCCGTTGATATAGGGGTGATTTGAGCATAAAACGTCGGCCTATGACTTGGATTTGTATGTCAGTTTCCTCCATCTCACATCCACAAGATGGATGGCGTACCCAATATTTTTCCATGAGATCACCGGATGGCCTCATCAGCCTTCTCAGCTGACACGAAACCTACCGCCCGACAATGCCATGCTTGAAAGAACATGGTCACATGCATCCCTATCACTTACCGATTGCAATGCTCTCAGCTGAACCACTTTCGTTCACCACCTTCGGACGAGCATCATGCGCTCCCTCCAGCGGGACTGCGTTCTGAGAGAAAATCGGTTACCATCGAAAGCACGTAAAGAAGGAAGCCATTACGGTGAATTCATACTGTCTGTTCTTCCTGGATAACGTAGTCTTCTAATTCATCTGTCCGATTCCTAGCATTCGTGAAATGTCCGCAGGTCCACTTAGAGTGTCTCACGTCGATAGGAACAAACGTGTTGGCATAAGTAAAATTTCCATCCCGAACCCGGGTTTAATGGAAGCGAGCCTGCGTTGGGTAGTTCAAAATAGTATCCTTTGTATTCCTTCATATGAGCATTCACTGGCTGCTGTATGTTACTTCAAGGTTGTACCGACCTTGGGTGATAGAAAGAGACGGCGGTGATTGGGAAGTTCAGCCTAAAGGATTGTTGATCCACACCTTCCGCACCGAACTTGGTAGCTCTAAACGTTGCAAAGTTGAGCTGACAGTGCTTACTTCCAAACCAACGGAAAAATTGTTTCATAGGGGCCATTCATCGCGCCATTAAATTTATCGAATACGAGTACCAGCGTTGCCTCTTGACCGAGGTTATTGCTACGAAGCGGGACAGTAAACAGATGAGGGTCAAGAGCATGGGGGTACTCGCCGGCTGATGTGCTGATCTTCAACGTTCTTGTATAGTTGGCCATCGTTCAAAATCGTACAGAGTCACGTCGAAGTGCTATGGAGGAATATTGGCGAAAGAGGATTAGGTCTGTGCTGACTCTGCTGAGTGCCAGTGAGCGCAAGAAGGTCCATCATGCCATCAGGGTTTTCCCAACAATGGCAATTTGGCCATCTCAATGCGGCGAGCCATAAGGCTCTGTCTGGACAGCGAATTCAGGTTGGAATTCCAATTCTAAATTCAAGTTCAAATATACGATAATATATACATATTTTAATCAAAAATTACCTACTACCCAATGCCTACTATGCATGATGGACCTCGAGGCACAATGTCAATGGGATCAATGTCAACATTGGTTCATATTCATGCTCGTCATGATTTTAATTTAAACTCTGCACCACTACAAGTGCCTCTTTCTGGATTCCACTCCCTGGGTCCCATATCATACATCCATTCTCGCTGGCAAGGCATGGATCTATGAACTGATATATGGTCATCCAGACAGAATCAGACTCAATCTCAGTATCAAGCTCAATGCTTTTGAAGCCCTGCTACACATTCTTCAGAAAAATGGAATAGCCCAGTCTCAAAATGGAGTTTCTGTAGAGGAACAATTAGGTATATTCCTGTATACATGTGTCACTGGACTTTCCTCTCATCATATGGGGGAGAGGTTCTAGTGTTGCCCTGACACAGTAACAAGGTATGTCTAGTTGCACTCTCTTTTCCTTCAAAATAAACAAATTTTTTCAAGATATTTCAAGCAGCTACTTTTTTTCTTCTCGTCATCACCGTTCTACACAACACAAGTCCAGCTGCCAACTGATAAGACACCAATTTCAGCCACAATTCTCAATGATCCACACTTTTGCTTCTTTGATCAATGCATCAGTGCTGTTGACGGCACTCATATTCATATCTCTTCATCCCTTGGTGAACATGGCACTGTGTGTAATCACAAGGGGTTTCTGACACATAATTGCCTCTTTATCTGCGATGTTGACTTCTGTTTTACATACATGCTTTGTGGATGGGATGGGTCAATGGTGGATGCTGCCCTTTGGCATGATGCATGTGAACATGTCCTCCACATCCCTGAGGGCAGGTACCTACTTGCTGATGCAGGCTTTGGCACCTGTGATGTGTTCCTTGTTCCTTACTGGGGAGTCTGCTACCATCTAAAAGAGTGGCAACAGTCAGTGAATTTATATGTTGTTGTTTATTTCCCCTTTGGCTCCATTTATTGTTGATTATGTATCTCTAGCAGGCCACAGAACACAGAAGAATTGTTCAACCTATGTCATGCCGCCCTCTGCAATGTGGTCGAACATATCTTTGGCGTTTTGAAGCAGCAGTGGAGAATCCTGCAGGTTGCACTCAAGTACGATATGACAGTACAGGCACAGATCCCAGCAGCACTCTGTGCCTTGCACAACTTCATTCAACAGTACAACCCAGACGAGTTTGATGTTGAATATGATGGAGACCTACTTGAGAATGATGACAATGTGGCTTGGGGTGAGCTTGCAGAGGGGCTGGCTGGCCCTGCAGAAAGAAGACATGCTGATAACCATTGTGATCGGATTGCACAGGAGATGTGGGTGGACTATCTTTGAGAACTCATTGTATGTGGATTGCAACTACCTTAGAAGGATTACATGTACAAAATTTGTGGTACTAGTATACATCTGACTTTGAGAAGCACAACAAGGAATGACAAGGACACATGGCATGATGAACAACTTGAATTACCCCATCATCACATCAACTTGAAAATAATCATCCTCCAGTGCTGCACTGGCTTTGGCCAGTTCAAGACCTTTCAATGTCTTGTAGAGCCAGGTTGCTCTGGTCATGTGCAGAAAACTGGAGAAGATGATGGTGTGATCCTGATTTTGGACCAAATATTCAGCAATCTCAATGTGCTGGGTATCATTGAGCTTGGTATGCTGGGAAAGCAGCACAACAGACATGGCGAGTGGATTGGTTTGCTGCAAAGATGTGATTTGAGCCTGTGTAGATGCAGTGAACGATTTGGTGAAGTCTTCAAAGACATGGGCAATTTTCTTCATTGCATCACTTCCATCTTGCTGTGCTTGTACTGAAGCAGATGGGGGACGTGCATACTTTCTGGAGCTTATATCAGAGCCAGCAGCTGAAGCAACAGCACTGCTCTTGTGCTTGCCTTGACTAACACTGGTTATCACAGATGCAGCAGTGCTACCCGCTGCTGAGCCACCCTGGGCTGCTAGATATTCAGAAGGGATAGATGGTGATAGTGAGGTGCTGCAAGGGCCAGTGCTAGTGGGGCCACCAGAAGTACTAGTAGGGCCATGGTTGGCAGGAGTCCATGATGGCTGGTAGGTGCCCTGTCCGAGTTGTGCTGCAGGAACACTAGGTTTGGGTCAGGATGTGCTGCTAGTGATTTCATCTGTGGCAGCAGAGAGTGAGTTGAGATTGAGCAGGGCTCCATGAATGGAACTTCCAGTGGCAGACTCTGATGAGCCAGTGGGAGGCACATTGCTTTGACCATGAGATTGGGTGGGGGTAACAGTGCAATCATCCTGAGTGACTTGCTGACCCAGATGGAATACATAGGCCCCCTTGCCGGTAGTTGGCATCAATTGTTCCATGGTGTGAAAATGGATGAAGCCCTTGTTCTTGAATGGCCTGACTGCAGGGAATTTCTGGTTGATAGTCCATTATTTTGGCCCACCACCATGCCATGAAGCAGTTGGTCTGTGTACCTTGGCATACCTGTCCCAGACATCATGATTTTTCAGTGCAATTTCTGCCCCATTCTGATCACTCCAGGTAAAGCCTGACATATTCTTGATGTCAATGACAGCATTGTAGGACTTCTTGAGCTGTAAGCATTGTCAATTAGCATCAAGTTATCCAGCTTGGATACTAGTAATTAGTAGTAAAGACTTACCCCCTGGAACTTGCTTTGGCAAATGGCAACTGTTTTTTCTCCACCTGCTTGTTGAAGAAATTTAACCTCCAGACATTTGGCAGCCTCTTGGAAGGTCAATTTTTTGAAGCCTCCATCACCTGATGAAGCAAACTCAGAGATAAGGAAATCAATGAAAAATGTTTCTTCTTCTTCAGTCCACAATGCAGGAAACTTTTGGCTCTGTTTCAACTGACTCTGTTGTAGATCAGTAGGACTGATAGTACCTTGTGAATGGGTGGATTGGCAGGATTGTCAGCTGCCTTCTGATGCCTCAGAACTAGACATGGTCACAGAGTGGTGCTAACCCAATAA